>CAUYLG010027927.1:0-45464 GCA_963573385.1 Cacajao melanocephalus | reverse complement strand
GATGGTTTCCAGCTTCATCCATGTCCCTGAAAAGGACATGAACTCATCCTTTTTTATGGCTGCATAGTATTCCATGGTGTGCCACATTTTCTTTATTCAGCCTATCATCGATGGGTATTTGGGTTGGTTCCAGTTCTTTGTTATTGTGAACGGTGCTGCAATTAACATATGTGTGCATGTATCTTTATAGTATAATAATTTATAATCTGTTGAGTATATACCCTGTAATTAGATTGCTGGGTTGAATGGTATTTCTAGTTCTACATCCTTGAGGAATCGCCACACTGTCTTTCGCAATGGCTGAACTAATTTACACTCCCACAAACTATGTAAAAGTTCTTATTTCTCCACATCCTCTCCAGTATCTCTTGTTTCCTCACAGTGTATAATCTTTTACTCAGTCCTTTTCCAATCAACAAATGTAGACCGGGCTTCTATAGGAGAAAGGCAGGCTAATGCAAACCCCCTGCCCTCAAGCAGCCTGCATGCATAAGTAACCTGCTATTCCAGCGTAGGAAGAGTGATAACAAAGCTAATACAAAAATTAGCTGGGTGTGGTGGCAGGTGCCTGTAATCCCAGGCTGAGGAAGGAGAATCGCTTGAACCTGGGAGGCAGAGGTTGCAGTGAGCCGAGATCGCACCACTGCATTCCAGCCCAGCCTGGAGACTCTGTCTCAAATAAATAAATAAATAAATAAAATCAGAAATTAAAAAGGTTGCAACTGGCACTCCAGAAATTCAAAGGATCGTTAATGGCTACTATGGGTAACTATATGCCAATAAACTGGAAGATCTAGAATAAATGGATAAATTCCTAGACACATACAAGCTACGAAGATTGAAGAAGAAAGAAATCCAAGACCCAAACAGACCAATAATGAGTAATGAGATCAGAGCTGTAATATAAAGTCTCCTAATAAAGAAAAGCCTAGAACCTAATGGCGTCTTTGCTGATTCTACCAAACATTCAAAAAACTAATACCAGTTCTACTCAAACTATTCTGAAAAATAGAAAATGAGGGAATACTTCCCAATTTATTCTATGAGACCAGTATTACCTTGATACCAAAACCAGACAAAGATACATTGAAAAAAAAGAAAACTATAGATCAATATCTCTGATGACTATTGATGCAAAAATCCTCAACAAGATATGAACAAAACAAATTCGACATTACATTCTTTATTACCAAATGATATTTATGTCTGCAATACAAGGCCAGTTCAACAGGCCAGTATCTCTGATGAATATTGATGCAGATAGCCTCAACAAAATATGAGCAAACAAATTCAACATTACATTAGAAAAATCATTTATCATGACCAAGTAGGATTTATTCCTGGGATGCAAGGATGATTTGACATATACAAATCAGTAAATGTGATACAACTTATTAACAGAATGAAGATTAGAAACTATATGATCATTTAAATTGATGCTGAAAAGCATATGATGAAATTCTACATTCCCTCATGGTAAAAGCCTTCAAAAAAACTGGCAATAGAAGGAACATACCTCAACATAATAAAAGCCATATACTCCAGACCCACAGCAGGTATCATAGTGAATGGGGACAAACTGAAAACCTTTCCTCTAACATCAGGAACACAGGATCAGGAACACAGGAAGAATAGCCACTCTCACTACTGCTATTTAACATAGTACTGGGAATCCTAGCTAAACCAATCAGACAAGAGAAGGATATAAAAAGCATCTATATTGGAAAAGAACAAGTATGATTATCCTTGTTTGCAGATGATATGATCTTATATTTGGAAAAACCTAGACGGCACAAGAAAACTATTAGAACCAATAAATTCAGTAAAGTTGCAGGATACAAAATCAACATACAAAAATCAGTGGCATTTCTATATGTCAATAGTGTACCATATGTAAAAGAAATTAAAAAGTAATGCTATTTACAATAGCCACACATAAATTTAAATACTCAGGAATTAATACAACCAATGAAAGATCTCTATAATGGAAATTATAAAACACTGATGAAAGAAATTGAAGAGAACACACAAAAAAATGGAAAGGTATTTTATATTTATGAATTGGAAGAATCAATATTGTTAAAATGTTCATACTATCCAAAGCAATCTAGAGATTCAGTGCAATCCTTGTCAAAATACCAATGGCAATCTTCACAGAAATAGAAAAAAATACTAAAATTTATATGAAACCACAAAAGACCCAGAATAGCCGAACGAAAAGAATAAAATTGGAGAAATTACATTACCTGACTTCAAATTATATAACAAAGTTATGGTAACCAAAATAACAAGACACTGACAAAAATATAGACCAATAGAACAGAATGGAGAACCCAGAAACAAATTCACACACCTACAGTGAACTCATTTTTGACAAAGGTGCTGAGAACATACGCTGGGGAAAAGATGGTTTCTTCATCAATGTTCTGGCAAAACTGGATATCCATATGCAGAAGAATTAAACTAGAGCCCTGTCTCTTACTGTAAGGTTGACCTAAAGAAGGGAGAGGAAGACCCAGGCTCAGGTTTAGCAAGTTTATTTCAACCTGCCAGGCTGCCTCACCACAGGCAGTGAAGGCAACAGCCTGGCCTACAGACTATGGGGCTTATATAGGGAGTTTGCAGGTAGCTGGGTGCTATTCTAAGAAAAACCGCATCTTGGTTCTCAGGGGCTGACGTTCTGCTTAATCAGGTCAACATCCTGAGTTCAAGAGCCAGGTGCAACCACATCCTGGGACCTAGGTGCTCTGTTTACAAGGCTTGAGCCTGTTTTTATTACGAGCTCAGCTTAGCAGGGGAGAACTGGGAGGGGGTCTATGGGCTTGCCTTCCTGTGACCCTAACACTTACCATATACAAAAAATAAAATCAAAATGGATTAAAGATCTAGACCTAAGAACTCAAACTATAAAATTACTATGAAAAACTTTGTGGAAAATCTTCAGGATATTGGACTGGGCAAAAATTTCTTGAGCAAGACCCAACAAGCACAGGCAATCAAAGCAAAAATGGACAAATGAGAGGAATCACATCAAGTTAAAGTGCATCTGCATAGCAAAATAAACAATCAACAAAGTGAACAGACAACCCACAGAATGGGAGGAAATATTTACAAACTACCCATCTGTCAAGGGATTAATAACTAGACTATATAAAGAGCTCAAACAACTCTATGAGAAAAAAATCTAATAATCCAATCAGAAAAACAGATAAAAAATCTGAACAGACATTTCTCAAAAGAAGACATACTAATAGCAAACAGGCATATGAAGAGGTGTTCAAAGTCATTGATCATTAGAAAAATGTAAATCAAAACAAACTATAATGCAATATCATATCACTCCAGTTAAAATAGCTTTTATCCAAAAGACAGGCAATTAGAAATGATGGTGAGGTTGTGGAGAAAGGGGAACCCTCCTACACTGTTGGTAGGAATGTAAATTAGCACAACCACTTTAAAAAACAGTTTGGAGGTTACTCAAAAAGCAAAGAATTGAGCTACCAATTCTTACAATCAGTTATCCAGCAATCCCACTTCTGGACATATACCCCACAGAGAGGAAATCAGTATACTGAAGAGGTGTTTCTACTCATATGTTTGTTACAGCATTGTTTGTAATAGCTAAGATTTAGAAGCAACCTAAGTGTTCATCAACAGATGAATGGTTAAAGACACTCTGGTAGACATACACAATTAAGTACTATTTGGCCACAAAAATAAGTAAGATCTGATCATTTGCAGCAACATGGATCGAACTAGAGATACTCATGTTAAGTAAAATAAGCCAAACACAGAAAAACAAATATCACATGTTATCATTTATTTGTTGACCTAAAACCCAAAACAATTAAACCCATAGACACAGAGAGTGAAAACAGTAGTTCCCAGAGGTTGGAAAGTGTAGTTGGAGGGCTCACAGAGGAGGTGGGAATAGCTAATGGGTTAAAAAAAAATTAGAAAGAATATATAAAGCATACTATTTGACAGCACAATAGGGTGATTATTGTCAATAATAGCTTAATTGTACTTTTTTAAATAATTTAAAGAATGTAATTGAATTGTTTGTTGTAACTCAAAGGATAAAAGCTAGAGGAGATGACTACCCCTTTCTCCACTGCATGCCTATATCAAAACATATCATGTATACCGTAAATATATACACCTACTATGTAGTCACAAAAATGATAAATAAATAAACAGCACATAAATTCCTGGGTTGCTCAAACCATCAAATTTTATTTAGCCCCATCTGAACACATTCTAAATTTACAAGACACAATATTTTACAACAAAAATTGGCCTTCATTTCAATGACTCTGAACTGCACTAGAATCTTATCAACACTAGAGACTAAAATAAGGTATGATAATATTAGAATAATGAGTATATTTTTTGTTATAATTATTTTAAAACATTTAAATTAAATTATCTCTCTTAGTCAATGATGACCATTTCTAGACCATCTTGAATATATAAACATTGTTATAGTAAATAAACTCTAACAAATTTCAGCAGTTTAGTTGGGTTTGATAGCTCATTAGAATTTTATTTTAGTATATGCTGTTGTCAACTACTTGATCCAAACTAGGATACTTCTTTTAGGTGAAACAGTCTCTATAGATGCTGACCATGGCAATGACTGGGTTGTTACTATGGAAAAAGCAATTGAAAATTAACCAAAGGTAGCCACAGTAATTAATTGTCAGAACTCAGGCTCTGTTGCTGTGGAAAAGATCACAAAAGCACAAGAGTTCAAGAAAAAAGTGTCGAAAGAGAACTGATGTCAAGTTGAAAAAAGGTTTTTGATTAAACATTTAAGGGATGCCCTAATAAGATATAAGTCTGAAAATGGATCCCAAACCAGGAGATCTGTTCTCAGTGAAAAAATACTTACAAAAACCTCAAGTGAGTTCCCAGAACCAAGGTGTCTGATCAGGCCCTTTATGAGATCAGCAGGCCTTTAAGGAAAGTTTGTCAGGAGATGACAGTAATAGTCTGGAATTGGAAACTGGTAGCAAGAATGTCATTAACATCACTTCCTGGCCTTCCAGAGATACAATGTCTGATAGAATAAGAGCTTGAATTTGAGAGGCCTGCAAAGAAATTGGTGTTTTTAAGGAAAAGTTAATGAAGGCAAGGGTATTTTCATTTTACTGAAAATATAACTCAAGTTTCATAGCATGTGGCAGATTTATGGAATTATGAGGCAAAGGAAACAGAGTTTTATAAATCTGTGTAATGATGATGACCAGGGAGGTGAAGCTCCTGAGGATAACTGAGGTCAGCAGCCATGATCAAAGTACTATGGGGAATAAATGGCAGGTGTATTTTGTACTATCATCTCAGCTACTCCAAGTTTATTAGATGGTGGTTTTGGCAGTTTATTAGATGGTGGTTTCTTGAGGCCTGCTTTGAGTAATATGACACTGTAAAGAAAGGAAGTAAAATTGCCTTTGTATAAATTCATTCACTCAGCTTCATGCAAGACATTACACTAGGTACTGAGGATTCAGTAGTAAGGTAATTGGACAGAATCATTATCCTCAAAAAGCTTGAATTCTATTAGAAAGGAAATACAGATAGCACACAGGTTGGTTTCAGGAACTACTTCATGTCTCTAGGTAAGGTTTGTGCATATTTTATATCCATATATACTTGTATATGTATTTATACAACAATGAGAGGAGATAGGGAGAGTATCAATGGTGTCTAAAGTGAAACAGGACAAATATTTAGCAGCTACAGAAGTCCAAAAGAATTCTGCATGGACCTAGCAGGTGCTTTTAAATTTCTCTCTGTCTCTCTTTCTCTCTCTCTCTCTCTCTCTCTCTCTCTCTCTCTGTCTTCTCTAATTTTATATGATCTAGTCTAATTTCTGATTCCCTGAATTGAATCTAAGCCCACACTTGATGCTGTGCCAGTTAATTCCTGGTTCAACACAATGTGTATTTGTGGTCTAAATTTTTTTATGCTTCTATAACCTTTCTTCTTCTACTTGAGACTATCTGAAGTTTTATATCTTTATGTCCTGGCCTAAAGTTTATTCATAATATTCTTCTCAGTTCTAATTCTAAGATATCTTGCTGCTAGATCGTAATTTTGTCCTAACTTTTCTAATTTTGCACTGGCTTACATCTATCTATTGAGAACTAACACTAAGAAGGATACAAAAGACAGATATTTATAATAAATAAGCACTCTTAAATTTAAGTACCTTCCTCACTTTTGAATGACACTAAATGGGCATAGATTTGAATAGAAAATTGCATTGTGATTTTTCTTTGGATTTAATTAATTAATTGATTGCTTCAGAATGCCACTGTTATTTTAAAACTCTCTCCCAAACTCCCTCAAGGGAAACAATACTAATGATAAATAAATTTAAGAAAATTTGCTTCCTTAAAGCATAAAGACTAATTTGGTGATGGTGGCAAAAACTTGAAAATCACACAGTAAACCAAGTCTACTGAACAAATCAGCATCAAACTGTCCTATTATTGCCCCTTTCATTATTCTCATTGCCATGGTGTAGATAAGGGAAGGGTTTTTGCAGATGTGAAAAAATTCTAATATTGTTGCTTATAAATCTGAGTGAATAATTTGAATGCCTGTGTCCTTCATTAAATCTGTCAAGATTCCTCCCGTCAGTAACAGTTTCAATCCTTGAAGTTATACTAAAGATGTCCACAGCTCCAAAATGTTCATAGCTATTAAAATGAGATTTAGGTGAGGTGTGAATAGAACCTGTATCCATATGCAGGCATTCTATATTAGTCATGGTTCTCCAGAGAAACAGAACCAATGGATGTATATTTAGAATAATATGTATTACAGTCCTCTCTTAGTATACACACAGAAGACTGATTCCAGGGCTTTTTGAGTATACAGAAATCTGCACATACTCAAGCCCCACAGTGATCCTGCAGAACTCACATATATAAAAAAATTGTCCTTTTGAATTCATGGTTTTTGCATCCCTTGAACACTTTATTTCTTAGTTTCTTTTGGTTTGAAAAACAAAATGTGTATAAGTGGATCTGCACAGTTCAAAGCCATGTGCAAGGGTCAACTGTGTAAGAAATTGACTCGTGATTATAAAGGCTGAAAAGTCTCACAATCTTCCTTCTGAAGTTGGAGACCCAGGAAAGCTGGTAGTGTAAATTCCAGTCCAAGTCCAAAGCATGATAACCAGGAGAACCAATGGCACAAGTACCAGTCAAAGGGCAACAGCGGACTGGTATCTCAGTTTAGGCAGTCATGCAGAAAGGGAATTCCACCCTCCTCTGCATTTTTGTCCTATTTGAACTCTGAATGGGTTGGATGATGTCCACTCACATTGGGAGGGCAATCTTCTTTCCTCAGTCCACCAACTTAAATGCTTTTTTCTTCTGAAAATATCTTCACAGACATACCTAGAAATACTGCTTTACCAGGTTTCTGGGCATCCCTTTGGCCCAGTCAAGATGATGCATAAAATTAATTATCATTTATCCACTTTGAGAGTGAATAGCCATCAAGCCCTTCTATGTTATTCATCTTTCTGGGCCTTTTATCGTGTTTGTTACAAATCCAAAAGTGATAAGATGACGGAAGTATAAGTGGTGTCCAAACAGAGCAGCAGCTGTCAGGAAGAAAAAAAATGTGACAATGGAATGTGTGAAAGAGGATGTGGGGTGGGCTTAAAATGAGGAAAGAAATAATAGATTTGGTGAAGGAAAGCTTAGCTTAAACATTGCATCTCAGTTTCTGACTACTGCTCCCAAGGTAGATAGGCAACATCTATTCTCTACTCTGATGTTAAGCGTCATTATTTTCTAAGGTTGATAGCAGGTGAGAGATGTGTTCTAATTTGCAGAATAAGAAGGATATCACACATACAAGTTATATAACAAGTTAGATGCTGGAGAACCCTTAATGTCCTAATAATACTACATTAATTCATATAACTGCTTTTCTTCAATGGATTCTATTATCTCACTGAATCATAAAGTGTCAATGTGGAAAAATCCATCAGTAAATGCATCTGAAAACTTTTACTGACTAAGGAATCAGAAAAATATCTAGAGCCACAGTATTTGTTAGCTGTGCCATTTCAACACTGGGAGTC
The DNA here is from genome assembly GCA_963573385.1 of Cacajao melanocephalus. NCBI lineage: Eukaryota > Metazoa > Chordata > Mammalia > Primates > Pitheciidae > Cacajao > Cacajao melanocephalus. The sequence continues at coordinate 37,357 of CAUYLG010027927.1, read as the reverse complement.
CCTGTGAGCAATCGACCAAGGAGATTGTTAGAAATACAAACTCTCAAGTCTCATCAGTTTCCTGAATATGGATCTCCATTTTAACAGATCCCCAGCTGATTCATGTATATGAAAGATTGAGAAGCACTGGTTTAGAGCACTAACTATGGAGTCAGTTTTTTTGTGTTTAAATACTAGCTTTGACACTTGTTAATTGGGTAACTTTGGGCAAGTTATTAAACTCTGTGTCAGTTTTCTCATATTGCAAATGAGGTAAATATTGGATGTACTTCCAGGGGTTGTAGTGATGGTTAGTTAGTGCATTTTACTGATTGTGTGTTCTTATTAAAAATGCTTAGGATAAGAAGTGTTTTGAATTTTGGATTTTTTTTTTCAGATTTTGAAATACTTACATGTACGTAAGATGTCTTGAGGATGGTATCCAAGTATAAATAGGAAACTCATTATGTCTTATATACTCCTTATATGCATAGTCTGAAGCTGATGTTTTACAATATGTATAATAATTACGTGAATGAATACACTGAACCATCAGGACGAAAATGTATCACTATCCCATCAACACATGTGAATAATCTGTGACTCTCTGGCATCACCGTCATTCCCAACTCTGAATTGATAGGCTACCAATAAGCAATCAATCTTTTATAATTAGTGGTAAAAATATGACATACCACTAATAGAGTGGAAAACAATATTTTCAGGGCAATGAAGCAGCACAGTAGCATCACCAGAATACCTGTATCAACTGTTAAATAACAGGAACAACAAACAATGGTAGTCTTTCAATCTCTACTTATAATGCTGTATTTTGACTGAAGGTTAACTATGTGCTACATTTTACTTTCTTTTTTGGTGAGAAGAAACATCAGAAGCAATGAAGTAGGTCCTTTAGAGATAAGAAGGCATTTTGCTGCATGGATTTTAAAATGTTTCCTACAGAGTCATCTGCCTCTTTCACAATGGCTTTCATCTCAGTGGTTTCTCTTTGATTTTATAAACTGACATAATTTCTTGCTGTTACAATTGCATGCTGTTCAATCACACATGTTCACTGTGTCATCTATAGGCACTTTTTCTGCAGTATTAACATCATCTTCATCATCACTATTACCATGATCAGCTTGATTCAGAACCATTTTTGCTATATTACCATTGGTCAATGAATGAATAACTGGAGCCTCATTATTGATGTTAAAATCTTCTTTATATCTATTTCTTTCAGCTTATGATAGATTTTGAAGATATATTTTTTAGATATGTAAGGATGTCAGAAATCATTTTTTTTCACTTGATATACAGAATCCTTCAAAGTCACCACCTTGTTTATCATCATCACTGAACATAGTCACGGGCTGGAGGTTGTGCCAGGCATGTACAACTGTGTCTTCAGTCACTGTGTTCTAAGTGTTGGCGACAGCATATTTGGCATAAATATGCTAAACTTCATGCTAAACTCCTTTTGAAAACCTTCCCTACGCATTGTCTAGTCACTGCTGCTAGCATGCTGTTCAAAAAAGTATTTTTATATTTCTCTTTGTTGCTGTAAGGATACCTTGGTTACATGGATGAATTAATAAGATCACATTTTGGGGAAAGTACACGGAATAAATGTTTTTTAAATGAGAATTTTAACTGGAGAATGAGCAGACTGTTTTCAAGGAATAAAAAAGCCTTGCAGTTGTCACCGAGTCCAGCTTCCCTGAAATGAGCATGAGACACTGGTACAAAATCAGAAAAGATGAAACCAATCAGAAAAGATGTTGCTGGTGGTCTATGCCTCTTTGTTAGCATAATAATGGACTGGTAAGTTCACCCCTTGAGAATAGCGAGAACACAAGCTTTGCCTATCAGAGCAAATTTACATTTATGCATTCCTACTGTATTAGTACATCCCAGCACAGTGATTCTGTACTTGGCACTCTTCACTACTGAAGGGGTTAATTACCTGTAGTTAGTGTCTTTCTGAAACAATAATACCAGAACAGAGATGTTTAATCAGCATTACAGATTTGTTCTGGCATTAGATTTTCACCAGTGATAACCTTGGCAAACTTGTCAATGAATTTTACCACCACTACATGATCAGCAGATGATTTATACCACAAATATTTAAAAATGTAATGTTATGTTTCTTCAGAAGTTTATGCAACCAGCCTCTTGAATTTTCACATTTTCCATCAACTTTCAATTCATTGTGATAGATCTTTTTTTGTTTTAGGATCAGCAAACCATTGAGTGGCATGTGTCCACTGTAATGTTGACAGGTCCATTCTATCAATACACAATAGAGATCTTCATTTTTAACTTTATGCAATGCTTTTTTCCTATTTTATAAACTTATGCTCATAACTTTTGGCATACAACTTCAAGAGTTTGTTCTTCTATTTCTTCAGATTGTGTATGGTAATCATTCTACTACCGTACTCTTCTTTTAAGACTCATATCACTGTTCAAGTTCTCCAACAGCTCGACATTTTAGCTGTAAATAGATACAAATCCTTTCTCTTTTTCTAATGAGTGCTCCCCATGTGGTGTCTGCAGACCATTTTGACATTTTCAGCAATATCTCTGCACCACAAAGCAGGTAATAAGCAAAAAAAAAAAATCACAGCGAGTAAACTCATAGATCTTGGCTTCATGTGGGGCATTGCTGGAAACCTGCCTTTGATGTGTCCATCCTGGACATGTACCATTTAATAGCTGTTCATGGGGGTGCTTGTGTGGAAGAATCTGGGCATGCGTAGAAAAGATGCAATGCAACGAGAGGGCCGGAAGGTCTTTTTTTTTTTTTTCCTTTTGGGGATACTGAATAAAATGTGTGTGGTATCACTGCATTTTGACTGCAACCTGTCAAATGAGATAGGATGTGGAATTTTCCACTTGTGGCATTACATTGGTAATCAAAAAGTTTCAGATTTTGGAGCATTTCAGATTTTTGGATTAAGAAAGCTCAACCTGTAAGTAATTTAAAAAATGCCTGTCATGCTATAAATGCTAAATAAGAGTTTATCATGATTATCGCATATGGTTCAACTATTTTATTCTCACATGTAAAACTGTTTTATTCTTTAGTAAGTACTTACTAAATACCTTTTCTTCTGTGGATGGCCACTTTAAATATAGATATATCACTCTACTCTGCTGTGACTATTTTTTATATAGACTGGCTCCTATTATAGTATTATTGGATGATAGAAGAATCATCACTGGTATTATGAAGTGTCAAAACATGATGAAATGCTTACCTAAAATAACTTAAAAGCAAAATGATGTCTTTAATGGGTATGTGACTTTAGGTGAAGTGGTTATAAAACAGAATATTATTAGCACAGTTTAAGTACTATTAGATACATTTGAAAAAAAATATATGTATTCATAATAATAGTAGCCATTTTCAAGCAGAAATTAAAAGGATAGAGAGAGTCCAGAAATGTATTGGTTGGTCTGGAAAGGAAACTTCTTCAACATGGATTAAAACATGATCTCTATAGAACTGGATCGAATCAGGGATATAGCATTCATCTAGTTACATTCTCTGTGTGTTAAGATAGTGTTTAGTGATACTCAGAGAGAATCAGATAATGCCTTAGCAATCTTCTGGAAATCTGAAAAGTTCAAGCTACACACAATTAAGTGTAGAAAGAAAGGTATATAACTAAAAGGATTATGAATTTGGCTACAGAACATGGAGTTGACTAGGATTAAGTAGATAATTGACACAAAAAGATTAAAATATCTAGGAATACAATTAATTGGGGATTTGAAAGAGCTGTCCAATGAGAATTATAAAACAATGCTCAAAGAAATCAGAGAAGACACAAACAAATTAAAACTCTCCCATGCTCATGGATAGAAAAACTCAATATAATTAAAATGGCCGTGCTGCCCAAAGCCATTTACAGATTCAGTGCTATTCCTATTAAACTATCAACAGCATTCTTCACGGAACTAGAAAGAAACTGTTTTAAAATTCATATGGAACCAAAAAAGAGCCCAAATAGCCAAGGTAGTCCTAAGCAAAAGGAACAAAGTTGGAGGCATCACGTTACCCTATTTCAAACAATATTACAGGGCTACAGTAACCGAAACATCATGGTACTGGTACAAAAACAGGCACACAGGCTAATGGAACAGAAGAGAGAGCTCAGAGATAAGGCCACAGACCTATGACTATTTGATCTTGACAAAGAAGATAAAAACTAGCAATAGAGAAAAGATAACTGTTATCCGAGCACCATTTATTAAATAGAAAGAAATGCAGAAGACTGAAGCTGGACACCTTCCTTATACCATAAACAAAAATCAACTCAAGATGGATTAAGGACTTAAATGTAAAACTCAAAACTGTAAAAATCCTGGAAGGCAACATAGGCATTACCATTCTGGACACAGGAATGGGCAAAGATTTCCTAATGAAGACACCAAAAGCAAGAATCGACGAGTGGGGTCTAATTAAACTTAAGAGCATTTGCACAGCAAAAGAAATTATCATCAGAGTGAAGACCAGACAACCTACAAAATGGGAGAAAATATTTGCAATCTGTCCATCTGACATAGGTCTAATAGCCCGCATTTATAAGGAACTTAAACAAATTTACAATACAAACACAAAAAGCCTCATTAAAAACTTGGCAAAGAATTTGAACAGACACTTTTCAAAGAAGGCAAACATGCAGCCAATAAGCATATGAAGAAATGCTCAATGTCACTTATCATTAGAAAGATGTTAATCAAAACCACAATGAGCTACCATCTCACATCAGCCAGAATTGCTATTAATAAAATGTCAAAAAAAGCAGATGCTGGCAAGCTTGTGGAGAAAAGGGAACACTTATACACTGTTGGTGGTGCAAATTAGTTCAACCAGTGTAGAAAGCAATATGGTCATTAGATTCTCCAAAGCCAATGTGAAATAAAAGACTCTTAAAGGCAGTTAGAGAGGAGGGTCAGGTCACATACGAAGGAAACCTCATCAGACCAATAGTAGACCTTTCAACAGAAACCGTACAAGCCACAAGAGATTGGTGGGTCATATTTAGCATCTTTAAAAAATATATAAGCAAGAATTTCACATCCAACAAAACTAAGCTTCATAAAGTAAGAGAAATAAAATCATTTTCAGGCAAGCAACTGCTAAGGAAATTTGTTACCACCAGACCTGCCTTGCAAGATGTCATTAAGGGACTGTTAAACATAAAAGCAAAAGATCAATAATTACCACCATAAAAACCCACAGTTAAATACATAGCACTCTGACACTATAAAGCAAGTATATGATCAAGTCTAGATAATAACCAGCTAACAACACAATAACAAGATGAAATTCTCACATTTCAATATTAACCTTGAATGTAAATGGACTAAATGGCCCACTTAAAGACACAGAGTAGTGTGTTGAATAAAGAAGCAAGACTCAACTGAATGCTGTCTTCAGGAGAGCCGTCTTACATACAGTGGAAACCATGAGCTTAAAGTAATGGAATGGAGAAAGGCCAAGCAAACAGAAAAAAAAAAGAGCAGAGGTATCCATGCTCATTTAAGACAAAACAGATTTTAAATCAACAATGATCCAAAAAAACAAAGAAGGGCATTACATGATGATAAACAGTTTAATTCAACAAGAAGACTTAACTCTCCTAAATATATTTACATCAAATACTGGAGCACCCAGATTCATAAAACAAGTTCTTCGAAACCTATGAATAAACTTAGATAATCACACACAATAAAAGTGCTGGACTTCAATATTCCATTGACAGTGTTAGACAGAAAATTGAGGCAGAGAACTAGCAAACATATTCAGGATGTAAATTAACACTTGACCAAATGAACTTACAAATCTGCAGAATACTTTGCCCAACAACAACATAATATACTTTCTTCCCCTCTTCACTAGACACATACTCTAAGGTCAACCACATACTCACCCATAAAGCAGTTCTCAAACCAAACTTTTTAAAAAAATCATACTAATATGGTTTGGCTGTATCCTCACCCAAATCTCATTTTGAATTCTCATGTGTTGAGGGAGGGACCTGGTGGGAGGTAATTGAGTCATGGGAACAGGTCTTTCCTGTGCTGTTTTCATGATAGTGCATAAGTCTCAAGAAATCTAGTGGTTTTCAAAAAGGGGAGTTTCCCTGCACAAGCACTCTTTTTGCCTGCTGCCATCACATAAGATGTGACTTGCTACTCGCGTGATTGTGAGTCTTCCCCAGCCACGTGGAACGGTCCAATTAATCCTCTTTCTTTCGTGAATTGAAAGGTATTTTCAGGTATTTCTCAGTCTCAGGTATTTCTTTACTAGCAGCATGAAAACAGACTAATGCAGTAAATTGGTACCAGTAGAGTAGAATATTGCTGAAAAGATACCCAAAATGTGGAAATGACTTTGGAACTGGGTAACAGGCAGAGGTTGGAACAGTTTGGAGGGATCAGAAAACAAGAAAATGTGGAAAAGTTTGAAACTTACTTGTGAGACTTGTGAATGGCTTTGACAAAAATGCTGGTAGTAATATTAAGAATAAGGTGCAGCCTCAGGTGGTCTCAGATGTAGATGAGGAACTTGTTGGGAACAGGAGGAAAGATGATTTTTGTTTTGTTTTAACAAAAGGACTGATGGCATTTTGCCCCTGCCCTAGAGATTTGTGGAACTTTGAACTTTAAAGAGAAGATTTAGGGTATTTAGTCTAAGAAATTTCTAAGCAGCAAAGCATTCAAGATGTGACTTGCGTGCTGTTAAAGGCACTCAGTTTTATAAAGAAAGCAGAGCATAAAGGTTCAGAAAGTTTGCAGCCTGACAATGCATTAGAAAGGTAAATCCCATTTTATGAGAAGAAATTTAAGCTGCTACAGAAATTTTTATAGGTAACATGGAGCCGAGTGTTAATCCCCAAAGCAATTGGGAAAATGTCTCCAGGCCATGTTTTAGATCTGCACAGCAGCTGCTCACATCATAGGCATGGATGCCTACTAGGAAAAAGTGGTTTCATGGGCTGGGCCCAGGGTATCCATGCTATGTGCAGCCTAGGGACTTGGTGCCCTGTTTCCCAGCCTCTGCAGCCATGGCTGAAAGTGGCCAACATAGAGCTCTGGCCATGGCTTCAGTGGGTATGAGCCCTAAACTTTGACAGCTTTCACATGGTGTTGAGATTACGAGTTCAAAAAAGTCAAGATTTGGGGTTGGGAAACCTCTACCTAGATTTCAGAAGATGTAAGGAAATTCCTGGATGCCTAAGCAGAAGTGTGCTTCAGGGGCAGGGTCATGGAGAACCTCTGCTAGGGCAGTACTGAAGGGAAATGTGGCATCAGAGCCCCCACACAGAGTCCCTATGAGGGCACTGCCTAGTGGAGCTGTGAGAAGAGAGCGATTGTCTTCTAGACCCCAGAATGATAGATCCCCTGACAGCTAGCACCATGCACCTGGAAAAACCCCAGACACTCAACAGTAGCCTGTGAAGGCTGCAGTGAGGGAGCCTGTAGCCTGTAAAGCTACAGGAGTGGAGCTGCCCCAAACCATGGGAACCCACCTCTTCATCAGTGTAAAGTGGATGGGAGGCATGGAGTCAAAGGAGATCATTTTGGAGCTTTAAGATTTGAGTGCCCTGCTGGATTTGGGACTTGCATGGGGCCTGTAGCCCGTATGTTTAGGCAAATTTCTTCCATTTGGAGTGGCTGTAGTTACCCAATGCCTGTACCCCATTGTATCTAGGAAGTAACTAGCTTGCTTTGGATTTTACAGGCTCATAGGCAGAAAGGACTTGCATCGTCTTGGTTGAGAATTTGGACTTTGGACTATGGACTTTTGAGTTAACTCAAAAATGAGTTAAGACTTTGGGAGACTGTTGGGAAGGTGTGATTGGTCTTGAAATGTGAGGACATGAGATTTGGGAGGGGCCAGGGGCAGAATGATATGGTTTGGCTGTGTCCCTGCCCAAATCTCATCTTGGATTCTCACATGTTATGGGAGGAACTCGGTGAAAGGTCACTAAATCATGAGGGACAGGTCTTTCCCATGCTTTTCTAGTGATAGTGAAAAACTCTCATGAGTTCTGGTGATTTTTAAAAAGGAGAAGTTTCCCTGCAAAAGCTCTCTTTTTGCTTGCTGCCATCCATTTAAGATATGACTTGCTCCTCCTTGCCTTCCACCATAATTGTGAGTCCTCTCTAGACATGTAGAACTGTGGGTCCAATTAAACTGCTTTGTTCTGCAAATTGCCCAGTCTTGGGTGTGTCTTTAATGGCAGCATGAAAATGGCCTAATACACATACCAAGTACACCCTCAGACCACAGCACAATAAAAATAGAAACTAATAGCAAGAAGTTCTCTCAAAACCATGCAATTACACAGAAATTGAATTGTATGACTTTTGGGTAAACAATAAAATTAAAAATAAAACACTCCTTAAAACAAATGAAAACAAGAATATAACCTAACATTGTCTCTGGGACACAACTAGAGCAGTGAGAGAAAGTTTGTAACACTAAATGCCTAAATCAAATAATTAGAAAGATCTCAAATTAACATCTAACATCATACAAGAACTAAAAGAACAAGAGCAAACTAACCCCAGCACTATAAGAAAAGAAATAACCAATATCAGAGCTGAAGGGAATAAAACAGAGATCCAAAAATCCATACAAAAGATAAATGAAACCAAAAGTTCATTATTTGAAACAATAAGATGATGGATCACTAGCTAGATTAATAAAGAAAAAAGAGAGAAAATCCAAATAAACATAATTAGAAATGGCAAAGGGGACATTACCACCAACACCACAGAAATACAGAAAACCCTCAAAGACTGGTACAAACAGCTGTATGTACAGAAACCAGATAAACTAGAAGAAAAAGATGAATTCCTGAAAATGTTCAACCTCTCACGATTGAACAAGGAAGGAACTGAAATCCTAAAAAGATTAAGAAAGAGTTCCAAAATATAATAAGTATATAAAAAAACCTATCAACCAGAAAAAGTCCTGGACCAGGAGGATTCACAGCTAAATTTTACCAGATGTACAACAAAGAGCTGGTACTAATCCCACTGAAACTATTCCAAAAAATTGAGGCTGAGAGACTCTTCTTTAACTCATTTTATCAGGCCAGCATCATTCTGATACCAAAACTTGGCAGAGACACAATGAAAACAGAAAACTTTAGGTGAATATTCCTGATTAACATAGATGTAAAAATCCTCAACAAAATACTAGCAAATAAAATCCAGCAGATTAAAAAGTCAACGTACCATGATCAAATAGACTTCATTCCTGAGATACAAGGTTGGTCCAACATAAACAAATCAATAAGTATGATTCATCACATGAACAAAACTAAAAACAAAAACTGCATGATCGTCTCACTACATGCAGAAAGGATTTTTGATAAAATTCAATATCCCATTAACATTAAAATCCCTCAACAAACTATACATCAAAGCAACATATATCAAAATAATAAAAGCCATCTATGACAAACCCACAGCCAACATCATAATGAATTGGCAAAAGCTGGAAGCATTCCCCTGACAAGTGGAACATAATACTGGAATGCATAATACTCCTATGAAACATAATACCGGAAGTCCCAGCCAGAGCAATCAGACAAGAGAAATAAATGAAAGATATCCAAACAGGAAGAGAGAAACATAAAACAAATTCTTAGAGACCTATGAATAAACTTAGATAATCATACAATAATACTGCTAGACTTCAACACCCCATTGTCAGTGTGCAATAGATCACTGAGACAGTGAACTAACAAATATATTTACCTATCAAAATATCTGTTTGCAGATGATATGATTCTGTACATAGAAAAACCCATAGTTTTTGCCCCAAAGGTTCTAGATCTGATAAACATCAGCAAAGTTTCAGGATGGAAAATCAGTGTACAAAAATCAGTAGCATTACTATTCACCTACAACATTCAAGATGAGAGCAAAATCAAGAATGCAATTTTATTCACAATAGCCACACAAAAAAAAAAAACTTGGAATGCAGCTAACCAAAAGGTGAAAGTTCTCTACAAATGGAATTATAAAACACTGCTGAAAAATCAGAGATGAAAAAAACAAAGAAAAGAACATTTCATACTCATGGATAGGAAGAATCAATGTTGTCTAAATGGTGATATTACCCAAAGCAATTTACAGCTTCAATGCTATGCCTATCAAACTACCAACGACATTCCTCATAGAATTAGAAAAAAAATATTCTAACCTTCATATAGAACCAAAAAAGAGCCCAAATGGGCAAAACAATCCTAAGTAAAAAGAACAAGCTGGAGGCATCACATTACCTGACTTCAAACTATACTACAAGGCTACAGTAACCAAAAAGCATGGTACTGGTACAACAAAGACACACAGACCAATGGAACAGAATAGAGAATCCAGAAATAAAGCTGCACACCTACAACTATCTGATATTTGGCAAAGTCAACAAAAACAACCAATGGGGAAAGGACTCTCTATTTAACAAATAGTGCTGGGATAACTGGCTAACCATATGCAGAAGATTGAAACTGACTCCTCTCTTTCAAAATATACAAAAACAAATTCAATATGGATTAAATAATTAAATGTAAGATTCAAAACTATATAAACCCCAGACGAAAACCTACGATATGCCATTCCAGACATTAGCCTTGGAAAAGATTTTATGACAAGGTCCCCAAGAGCAATTGCAACAAAAACAAAAATAGAGAAGTTGGACTTAATTAAAGAGCTTCTGCACCAAAAATGTATCTATCAACAGAGTAAACAGATAACCTACAGAATGAGAGAAAATATTTGCAAGCTATGAATCTGACAAAGGTCTAATATCCTGAATCTATAAAGAACTTAAATCAAGAAACAAAAAACAACCCCATTCACAAATGGGCAAAGGACATGAAAAGGAATTTCTCAAGACATACATGCAGCCAACAAGCATATAGAAATATGTTCAATATTACTGATTACCACAGGAGTGCAAATCAAAATAATAATAAAATATCTCGTATCAGTCAGAATGTCTATTATTAAAAAGACAGAGAATAACAGATGTTGGTGACATTGCAGAGAAAAGGAAATGCCGCTAATGTGAATGGAAATTAGTTCAGCCACAGTGAAAAGCAGTTTGGAGATCTCTCAGTTAAAACAGAGCTACCTTTTAATGAGATTACTGGGTATATACCCAAAGAAATATAAATACTTCCATCAGAAAGACACATGCACTTGTATATTTATTGTAGCACTATTCACAATAGCAAAGACATGAATCAACCTGGATTGTCCATCACTGGTGGACTGGATAAAGATAATGTGGTATATAGATACCGCAGGCTAGTATGCAGCCATAATTAAATAATGTCCTTTGCAGCAACATGGATGCAACTGGAGGCGATTATCCTAAGTGAATTAATAAAGGAAAAGAAAACCAAATACTGCATTTTGTCACATATAAGTGGGAGCTAAACATTGATTATACATGAACACAAACAGGAGAATAATAGATACCAGGGCCTACTTGACGGTGGAGAGTGGGAGGAGGATAAATATTGGAAAACTTCCTATCACTTACAATGCTCATCACTTGGGTGATGAAATCATTTGTACAGCAATCCCTAGTAACATGCAGTTTACCCATGTAGCAAACCTGCACATGCACCCCCTGAAACTAATGTAAAAGTTGAAGAAAAATAAAATAAGAAACGCATCAGGTTTCTTTCCTTGATATCCTCCTGATTCTCTCACCCACCACATTTTAACATTTAAATATTTACATTTTAGGGCTAAAATTTGGAAAGGCATTTTACATGAACTTTATAAATACATGCAAGATTTATGCATATTACACTAAGTAGTTTCATCTATAATTACATGATATCCCTTTTTTACTCTTCGAACCATACTTTCTTCCACAATTCTGAGTTATGTGTTTCTGAGCTTCCAGTTTCCTTAGGTTTTACTATAGGCTCAACAAATCTAGGACATGCTATGGATATCAAGGGACTTGTTATGTTTATAAAGCTTCCTTTTTCTGTCTGTTGAATGCCTATTTATTTATTCTTCAAGATTCTATTTGCATTCCACTCAACAAAACCTTCCTAACATCCTAAGGCAGAATTAACTGATCTTTTTTCAGTGGTTCCACGGTATTTTGTTCACAGTACCCCTATAACTTCATATGTTACTGCACTCCATCTTATACTGTGATAACTTTGAGGGTAATTGCTAAGTTTTTCTTCTCTATGGTTATTACCTAAAATAGTACCAGCCTTATGATATAATTCAATTTATGTTTGTTAGATCTGTGGATGATTCTATAAATAGTGATTTTGTATGTGGCAAAGACTGCTAATTATTCCTCAACATCATTCTTCCCTCTTCCTTTACTAATAGACATTGTTCCCTGACTTTCAGCTGGGCATATGGCTGCTTGGTTAGAAACAGATTTCCCCATGCCCTCCGGTTAATAATGTGAATAAATGCTTACAAAAGGTACATGAGCAAATGTGATGTGTGCAAATTGTGAGTCACTTTCATGAAAAAAAAATATGTTCTTTCTATTTTCATTACTTAAAAGCCTGACAAGGCAGCTTTGGCATGCAGACAAGGGCCACACCCTGCGAGGTGGAGGAGCAACAAGTTAGCAATAATCTGGGTACCTAGAAGACTTCATGCAACAAAGCCACCTACACACAATCCATATCCGTTTGGTCTGTGATGAGAGAGAAAGAGAAATAAACTTCTATACCATTCGAGATTGCACATCTGAGATGTCTGTTAGAGAAGCTAACCCTATATCCTATATCCCGTGTAATCTGCCTTCTCTGTACAGGGCAGTTAGTCTCTTTGCAGATATATTTAATAGCTTTCAGTTCTGATGGATATTGTCACATCCTCTCTCTAGTTGCAGTAGCTCCGTTAGCACACAATGAGCTGCAGAACCAGCAACTCAAGCCAGTAAGAGTGGCAGCACGACTTCAAACAGTAATAGGATCTCTAAATAATTTTACAGCCAGAGCCAGCCGCTCCACTAGTTCCCAACAGTTACTTCTGTCAGCAGTTTTCACAGGATTTTTCAAGTTTGTTTCTTTGCCACCAGATAGCTAAGTGTTATCTTCTCAGCATCGAAATGGCTGTATCTACTGATGAGTTGTAAATATTTAAGTGACTCGTAAAACTAACAAAATACCTTCAGTTTATTTAGTAATTTCCATGTATAAATACTCCCAGCATGAACAACTTCATGCTATTAATTGCAATGTGAGTTCACTAAATGTGAAGTTCGGAAGAGTCGTACAACACAACTTTTTTTTTTTTTTGGTCTGTTAGAAGCTGCTTTCGACACATCACAAACTTGACAGTTTCAGTTTTCTGTTGTGGCATAATGAACTACCCCAACTTACCAGCTTTAAACAACAACTAATTTTTTGCTTACGATTGTTGGGTGGCATCACTGGGTGGTTCCTATGCTGTTTTCTTTTCTGGAATCACTCACTCATGTGGTGGTAGTCAATTGACATCTCAGAAGGGCTTGGATGGACTAAGACGACCTCACTCACAGTTCCGGCAATTGGTGCTTACTGTAGGGTGGGATACCTCGAATCTCCTCCGCATGAACTCTCATACTATAGCACACTAGTGTGGTGTTTTTTTGACTTGGCAACCTCAGGGAAGATTTCTAAAAAGATAATAGAAACAGCTTTAACACCTATTGACAATATGCTCTGAAGTTCCATAATATTCCATTTCTTTTCCATCCTATTAGCTCAGTCACAAGGCCGTCTCAAACATAACACAATAAAACATTTTGATGAAACAAGAGAGCAGTGTAATGGTGATATTTTCCTCTTGCATCTATCATCCTATTTGTTTTTAAACACAGAGCTATGGCATCTTACCCTCAATAGAATGGCTACTATCTAAAACAAAACAAGAAAACAGAAAATACAAGTGTTGGTAAGGATGTGGAGAAATTTGAAGTTTTATACACTGGTGGTAGGCATATGAAATTGTATAGTCACTGTAGAAAATGGTATGACAGTTCTTCAGAATATTAAAAATAGAGTTTTTATTTGATCTAGCAATTCCACTTTGGGGTATATACCCAAAAGAATTGAAAACAGGGTCTTACAGAGATTATTTGTACACCCGTGTTCATAGCAACATTATATAGCCAAAAGATAAAAGAAAACTGTGTTCATCAATGTATGAATAAAGAATATGGTATATACATGCAGTGAAATATTATTCAGCCTTAGCAAAGAAGGAGATTCTGACATGTGCTACAACATGGCAGATCTTGAGGTCATAATGCTACATAGAACAATCCAGTCATAAAAGGACGAATACTGTATTATTCTACTTACATGAGATACCTAGAAGTAGTCAAATGCATAAAGACATAAAGTAGAATGATGTTTGCCAGGTGCTGGAAGGAAGCAATGTGAAGTTGAAATTTAACGAGTACAGTTTTAGTTTTTTCATGATATGAATTCTGGGGATTAACAATGTGTGTGTACTTAATGCTACTGAAGTGTACACTTAGAAATGGTTAAGATAGCAAATTTTATATGTATTTTACTGCAATAACAAAACACACAAGCGTAAATTATTTGACATTGTTTTAGAAGCAGACTCTGCATCTTCTCCTCTTGAATCAAGAGGAGCCTCTGTCTGGCTCAAAAACAATAGAAAGAGTCTGAAGTGTGATGCATAAACTCTGATGCTATGTGCAGAAAACAATACATTTTGCCTTCCTTGCTGGAACACTTGCTTGTGGAGCACCGAATGGGAAGTCAGATTGCTATGTGGCCACCATGCTGTGGTGAGAAAGCCCAGAGCACATGAAGAGGTGATGAGTAAGTGCTACCAACAGTCCCAGCTGAAAGTCTCAGAAAACAATCAGCATCAACTGACCGACACAAAAGTGATGATGCTTCTAGATGATTCTAGCCTCCAGCCATAGAGCCACATGCAGTCCTTTGAGTCTTTCCAGCAGAGGCTCCAGATAATATGAGACAAAGGCAAGCCATTCTTATAATGCCTGGCCAAAAGCGCACAGATTCTGTAAGCTTTATAAAATATTTTAAGTCTTTAAGTTTGTTCTTAAAACAGCTTTTTGGAGGTATAACTCACATACCATAAATTCATCATTTTAAAGTACATATTTACATGGTTTTGCAACCACCATCTTAATCTATTTTTTTAATATTTTATCACCAAAATAGAAAGCTCATAACCATTAGCAGTCACTTCCCATTCTCCTCTATTCCAGTCCTACTACTTTTCTAGAAATTTCACATAAATGGAATTATGCAATATATTACCTTTGTGTCTAGTTGGCTTCACTTGGAAGATTTTCAATGTTAGCCCATGTTGTAGCATGCATTAGTACTTTGTTTCTTTATAAGGCTGAATAGTATTACATAGTATGAATATACCACATTTTGTTCATCCAATCATAGGTTGATGGACACTTTTGCTGTTTTCTGCTTTTCAGCTATTAGGGATCATGATGCTGTGAACACTCATGTACAAGGTTTTACATGTGCACTAATTTTTATTTATCTTGAATATATATTTGTGAATAAAATTTCAGGATGACATAGTAACTCTATGTTTAACATTTTGAAGAATTGCCAATATGTTTTCCAAAGTGGTTTTCCCATTTTTTCAATCTCCCCAGTGATGTATGTGGGTTCTAATTTGTCGACATTCTTGTCAGCACTTGTTTCTGTCTGTCTCTTATTTTAGTTATCCAAGTGGGTATAGAGTAGCATGCAACTGTACTCTTCATCTGCATTTTGCTGATGACTAATGATGTTGAGTACCTTTTCATGTATTTGCTGAATATGTTGGAGGAATATTCGTCTCCTAAAACTATTGAAATAAAACAAGGAAATATGATGTAGGATGAATAAGTCAAAAGATTTAATGTACAACATGAGGACTATAGTTAATAATAGTGTATAATTTGAGAATTTTTGTTAAATGAGTAGATTGTAGTTGCTCTTACCATGGTGAAGGAGATAGTTAACTTTGTGAAATAAAGGATATGTTATTTTTTTTCATAATAGCAACCATTTTATAGCATATATGTTGTCCTCTTATAATATCATGTTATATGCTTCAAATATACACAGTAAAATTTTTGAACAAATATTTTGCCTGCTTTTAATTGAGCTATTTTTATGATTGAGTTGTAAAAGTTCTTTAGCTGTTCTAGGTATAAGTTCCCTATGAAGATATATGACTTTCATGTATTTTCTCACGTTGCGTGGGTTGTCTTTTCACTTTCTTAATGGTTCCCTTTGATGGATACAGATCAAGACTGATTCGGTATTTCCTCTTAATATTTGCTAATATACCTACTGCTAGCAGGTCAGATGGTTAGAGAAATAATTAGATTAGAAAAAGTAATTTTTATTCTGAATGCCTTCTTCAGGAGGAGATACTTTATTATTATTTTTTTGCCTGAAATGATAAATTTATATTCTTATTAATACTATATCTAAACTATTAATACTTGGCATTCATTAATTAAGAGGAATATAAAGTACTACATTTGCTTTTCTAGCTTTTGAAAAACTGCAGTAATAAGGATTTAGATTAAATATTGTTCCCCTAATGGATGATAAGCTTGTGTATGATTCCATAATAATGTAATGTGAAACATTATTCTGTAAAACAAGGCTTTAGAAAATACCTTGTATTAAAAGGCCCAGACTGGGCAGAAACAAGGATATGAGTTAGTTACTCTCTTCAATCTTCTTTTTATTTTAAATGTTGTACACTGACTTTTTCAGATTTTCTTTACAAAGGAGGTTCTTATATCATAACAGATGATTTCAAATAAAGAAATCTAGGATTTCATAAAAGATAACTTTTTAACGTTCCAGAAGTAGTTCCTGTTAAAATGCTTTATATGGGCTGGGCGCGGTGGCTCACGCCTGTAATCCCAGCACTTTGGGAGGCCGAGGCGGGCGGATCATGAGGTCAAGAAATCGAGACCATCCTGGCCAACATGGTGAAACCCTGTCTCTACTAAAAATACAAAAATTAGCTGGGCCTGGTGGTGTGCGCCTGTAGTCCCAGCTACTCGGGAGGCTGAGGCAGGAGAATTGCTTGAACCCAGAAGGCGGAGGTTGCAGTGAGCCAAGATCGCGCCACTGCACTCCAGCCTGGCGTCTGGCGAAGGAGCGAGATTCCGTCTCAAAAAAAAATGCTTTATATGAAAGGTAAGTATACTATATATTGCTTTATTATAAATGATAAATGAATATGATTTTCATTACTATAAATTAGTTTGATCATTCAGAAAATTGAAATGTTATATTTTTGCCAAACTTGTAAATAAGGGTTCACTCATGATTTGGCTGTTTGTCTATTATTTATGTATAGGAATGCTTGTGATTTTTGCACATTGATTTTGTATCCAGAGAGTTTGCTGAAACTGCTCATCAGCTTAACGAGTTTTTGGGCTGAGACAATGATTTTCTAAATATACAATCATGTCAACTGCAAACAGAGACAATTGACTTCCTCTCTTCCTATTTGAATATCCTTTATTTTCTTCTCTTGCCTGATTTCCCAGGACGTAACTTCCAATACTATGTTGAATAGGAGTGGTGGGAGAGGGCAACTTTGCCTTATGCTGGTTTTCAAAGAGAATGCTTCCAGCTTTTGCCCATTGAGTATGATACTGGCTATGGGCTTGTCACAAATAGCTCTTAGTATTTTGAGATATGTTCCATTAATACCTATTTTATTGAGAGTTTTTAGTATGAAGGGAAGTTGAATTTTGTCAAAGGCCTTTTCTGCATCTATTGAGATAATCGTGTTTTCTGTTATGGCTTCTGTTCATGTGATTAATTATGTTTATTGATTTGTATATGTTGAACTATCCTTGCATCCCAGGGGTGAAGCTGACTTGATTGTGGTGGATAAGCTTTTCGATGGGCTGCTGGATTCAGTTTGCCAGTGTTTTGTTGAGGATTTTCACACTGATGTTCACCAGGGATATTGGCCTGAAATTTTCTGTTTTTGTTTTGTCTCTGCCAGGTTTTGATATTAGGATGATGCAGGCCTCATAAAATGAGTTAGGGAGGATTCCCTCTTTTTCTATTGTTTGGAATCGTTTCAGAAGGAGTGGTACTAGCTCCTGTTTGTACCTCTGGTAGAATTCAGCTGTGAATCTGTCTGATTGTGGGCTTTTTTTGGGTTGGTAGGCTGTTAATTACTGCCTCAATTTAAGAACTATTCAGGGATTCGAATTCTTCCTGGTTTAGTCTTAGGAGGGTGTATGTGTCCAGGAATTTATCCATTTCTTCTAGATTTTCTAGTTCATTAGTGTAGAGATGTTTATAGTATTCTCTGATAGTAGTTTGTATTTTTGTGGGATCAGTGGTGATATCCCCTTTATCATTTTTTTATTGTATCTATTTTATTCTTCCCTGTCTTCTTCTTTGTTAGTCTGGCTAGTGGTCTATTTTGCTGATCTTTTCAAAATACCAGCTCCTGGATTCATTGATTTTTTGAAGAATTTTTTGTATCTGTATCTCCTTCAGTTCTGCTCTGATCTGAGTTATTTCTTGTCTTCTGCTAGCTTTTGAATTTATTTATCCTTGCTTCTCTACTTCTTTTAATTGTGATATTAGGGTATCAATTTTAGATCTTTCCTGCTTTCTCCTGTGAACATTTAGTTCTATAAATTTCCCTCTCAACACTGCTTTAGCTGTGTCCCAGAAATTCTGGTACATTGTGTCTTTGTTCTCATTGATTTCAAAGAACTTACATATTTCTGCCTTAATTTCGTTATTTACCCAATAGTCATACAAGAGCAGGTCATTCAGTTTCCATTTAGTTTTGCAGTTTTGAGTGAGTTTCTGAATCCTGAGTTCTAATTTGATTACACTATGTTCTGAGAGACTGTTTTTTGTGATTTCCATTCTTTTGCATTTTCTGAGGAGTGTTTTAGTTCCAGTTATGTGGTCAATTTGGGAGCTGAAAATAAGAACACATGAACACAGGAAGGAAAACATCACACACCAGGACCTGTCAGGAGTGAGGGACTAGAGGAGGGATACCATTCGGAGAAATACTTAATGTAGATGATGGGTTGATGGGTGCAGCCAGCCACCATGGCACGTGTATACCTGTTACAAACCTGCACGTTCTACATATGTATCCCAGAGCTTAAATTATGATTTAAAAAATGATAATAAAATAATAATAAATAAACTACCCAGCATCAGATATTCCTTTATAGAAATACAAAGAGACTAAGGCACACACATAATTTGTCTTTATCTTGGCATTAAACTTTTAAAAACCTTTCACTTTTACTGGTAATTCAGTCTTGCCCAAACAAACAATAAAATATATAAGAAGTTATAATCCTGATAACATTTCATATTTATTAGCATTTATGATATAATAGTAATTCAAGCATAGATGGAGATTTTAAGGTATTCCACTTTCAGGAATGGAAGACATTAAAAAATCAAATGAGATTAATTGCATAAATACATTAGTAATGAAAATGACACTTTTAATTCTAGCTATCTATAATACATAGCAACTGTTGACAAGATAAATGAATAATTTACCTAATAGCTAACCAAGGCCACAGCATACCTTCAGGTATTTCCCTGCTGCTTACTGACGGATTAGGCAATTTCTGTCATGTGCAATAGCAGTAGTTTCAATCAATAATTCTAACAACCTGATAGAAAATTCTATCCCCCAATAATTCTACCGGGAATGGATTTTTTTTATACACGTAACAAACCTGACATTAGATTAAAGTTTTGTTTCACATTACTTTAATGAACATTATTTTAATGAATTTTAAAGATGTGTGTTCAAAATCAAATTTTAAGATAATATTTTTGAATTTAAACAACTATATCATCAAATCAAATAGATGATTTTAAGTTTGCATAATATAGGAAAGTTTTTCTTTAATACTACCTACAGGTAACTTACTAAATTGTCTTATAAATTATAAGAAAACAAACAAGGTTATTAGAAAACAAAACAGAAGATACAGGTTTTCTAAATACTAGCTTACTTGGTGTCAGCAAAAATAGATTTTTATTCATTGGGCTTTTTATTGTTTGTTCTAGTGTGTGATGTTGTCTATATAAATTAGGTGCCACTTATTGCTGAGAGTGTGAACAAAGATGGGATATGCCATAACTAACAACATAAATATGTCTTCAGGATTATTGTTTAGCCAAACTATGGTGTGTAAATGAGATAAGTAGGATAATTTGAAATGAGGTGAAAAGGATGCATTTTTCATTAGACGATGATGTCTTTGGATCCACTGAGGTGGTCAGGGAAGATTCTGTTTTACTTACAGGCATTTTCGTTTTTAAAATTTAAAACCTCCCTGTCATTTTTTCTCCTTCTCCCTCTCTCTCTCCTGGCAACAATAGGTCAAGTCTATTTGGCTGTATCATAATTATTTCCATAAAGTTAAGCTCCCTGAGGTTGCTTGAGGTTGTTTTACATTCATCCTTTCTTTAACTGCTGCCCAAATTCTTATCATTGCACAGTGTAAGTATACATAAATGAGGAGTTCAGTAACAACAGATCAAGTACAGTATATAAATAGAAATGCTGTAAGAGTAATAGTCCAGCCTATGTAGGAATAAGTAGCAAATGATAGTGGATATTCAGAAAACAGTGTGAATTGCAGAGGTTATTCTAAATTCATTGCAAGTTAACCTCTGAGGAGCTGGATTTGTAGCATAGATGAATGATTACGGAGAGCTTTACTGGGAGATGGAACTTAAATAAAATGGAGCTAGAAAGGGAGATCCCAGGAGTGTGAGATGAAATGGCACATGTAATAACGTGGAGGAGGTAAGGACTCTTGGTGTGGTGGATATTGGTAGGGGTGGTTTCTTATCCAGCCTTAGTGGAATACAGCAGGAAATCTCACACGTGGATGTACAGTGGGGAACCCTCTGGATAACTTCTCAGCCCCATGTGTTCTTTGCCTAAAAAACACTAATAAAATCCATCGGAGCTTGTCATGCAAATTGGCAAGCTATAGCTGCAGACAGAGGTAATCGCTCTTGTGTTTATCCAAAAAAGCAAGACCAAGTCACCTTCAATATGTGGAGTCCATTGCTTAAAACAATTCCGGTCCATATAGCTGTACCATCAGTGGGGAAGCCTGATGTGGCAGAGAGAGAGAGATGCAACACATGTGATCCTTGAACACTTCAGGATTCAGTTGTGAGTCCTTCCTGCTTATATGTTATGAATGTGATAACTCATATATCTTTTTCTTTTTGCTTCTCATTGTGTGTTTAAATTGACTTAATATCCAACCCATTCAAGCATTTTGGTTTGGTCTGTGAACTTTTCCATTCTGTGACCTCTTAAATAGCTTGCTCGGTGCATGCTTGGAGGCCACAATTGCAACAACATAATTTCCCACATGATGTAACCTATTTTTAAAATGTTCCACAAGTGGTTTTAATATGTAACTCAGTTTGAGAACTGCTGGGATAAAGAATTTGAAGATCCAAAGGAAAATTACAGATGATGAAGGAGTTTGGATGTGATGTTAATAAAAGATTTATATTTTATTACATAGGAAATCTGAAGTCCTATGTAATACAATAATGACAGTAAAAATTTGTGCATTTAAAAGATTGAATTGACAGTGGTATGCAAGTAGGACTGGATGAGGGGGATGACTAGATCTCTAACAGTAAATTAGAATTGTTGAAAAAGACAAATCTGGTGAAATAAACCCAGAATAGCATGATAAAATTTGAATGAAAAGGAAGAGGACATTTTGGTTGTCTTAGATCCATTCACTTCCCAATTCATACAATGAAGGCAGTATTAACCAAATGTAAAAATCAGACAAAAATATCATAAGAAAATAAAACTATAGACCGATATCCTCTATCAACATATATTCAAAACTCTTTAATACAATTCTTAACAAATTATCAGCAAATACAATCTGGAAACATATAAAAAGTCTATACCATGTACAATGGTGATTTATACTAAAAATTGCAAGATTAATTTAACTTTGGAGGTTTTTCTCAGTGTTCTACTCCATACTCAGTTTTCCGTAAACCCTGCCCACCTGATTGTGTCATCAACTGTCCCAGCTTCCCTGGATCTGTTCCAATTTGAACACTCCCACTTACCAGAAACACTCCCCAGGAGGCAGAAAATCTTGGTTTTTTGGTGATGGGGCAAAAAAATGATGGAAATGTACAAAATTCATGCTGTAGTTTCCAAAATAGTGACTGAAAGCACCCATGTGTTTAGTTTCAAGTGGATACTAGATAATACACCTTCTCTAGTTACTTTCATTGTGTTTTTCCCTTTCCAATAATGTTGGCAATCATGATTTGTAGTTCCTGATACTGGGTCATCCATTATTGCCTCACACTGATTGATGTGACTTAAATGTGCAATTTAATAATCATGAGTGTTAGCAGTTCATGTTTGATTTTTGCCCAGGGATTGACTATTATGTTTAGTCCAATTTTAGTTTTTAACATTGTTAATATTCTGACCATGTTTTCTAAATGTTAAGATTATGAAGAAATTGCAGTATCAAAAGCAGCATGCAGAAGGCATCATTGAAAAAGTAGGATAAATTACTGGGCAATTTGAATAACAAATAAAAACACACAGACAACTGGAATAAGGGGGTAAATAATCAAAACAGAGCATGATGTACAATATGTACGAAAGAATTAGGGCTTAAACACAATAGAGAATAGGATGTGAAGGCACACAGGAAGATGGAAGCTTTCAAGTCCAATATGCAATAGGTAAATACTTCAAGCCAAGAAAATGTTTTTAGCTTCCCCAAAAGAAACCAATGCTCAGATAAAAATAATGGCAACTGAATTTGTTTGAGCATACTACCTGATCAAACATATATTAAAGTACTGTTATTATGATTGTTCTATGAAACTCAAAAAATATACATTTCCTGATTCAAAACTAGCAATTAAAATGTTCTGTGGAAGTACAGAAGAGAAAATTTTAATAACAGATGTAGTGGTCCCTTCAGTGTGAAGAAGATTCCTTAAAATCTTAGCAATGATTATGCTTTCCAGAGTATATAAAGTGATTTTGAAAAATTTTTATTTAAAAAAGTTCAGGGAAACATATGCAGGTTGTGTGCCAAGGGGATTTGTTGTACAGAGTATTTCATCATCTAGGTACTAAGCCTAGTACCTATTAGTTATTTTTCCTGATCCTCTCCTTCCTCCCACCATCTACCCTCCAAAAAGCCCCAGTATGTGTTGTTCCCTCCTATGTGTCCATGTGTTCTCATCATTTAGTACCCACTTATAGGAGAGAACATGTGATATTTAGTTTTCTTTTAATGCATTGTTTTTTGAATCATGGCAACAACAAGAATATTCTTTTCAAACTATTAGAAGGAATGTTCATTTGAATGATAGAGTCTCAAATCACCTTTTTGATTTCGATAAAGATTTAAATGAAATGGAAGGAAATACAAAACTAAAGATTATGGATATTTTTGTTCAAATATACAGTATACTTTTCTTCTCTACCTGCATATTTGGCAAATAGTAAAAATGTAAATTTTGGCAGATGTAATTAAGTCTATAAACATCTTCACCAAGGAAACCTGAAAGGTCTTATCTACTAAATGTTCTGTACACCTTGTGTACAGCACTCCAAAAAGGAGTATGACTTGTTTACCTGTCATTTTGAGGTTTTCATAAAATTTTTTATCGAGTTTTCAGTTTCCACAAAATGTACAGAAACATTAATGATTTTTTTTTAACTTTATTAAAATGGAAAGAGATAGTCTCATTAGACATGTGTTTACAAAATGATTATTTTCTGCCATTGAAAATATGTCAAAATATTGTTCTGCCATAAAATGACATTTCTAAACTGTGGGACAGAATAATGTCTTCCAATTAAAAACGTAGTGAATATAAGAATCAAGTAAATGATTACAGAAAAACAGAAATTTATATTATGTTTCTCCAAAGTGGATGATTTTAAGGAAGCCACAACTTGCCGAGGAAAGGATGAACTGACTATATTTGTGTTGTTTAATGTTATGTTTAGGTTGTAATAGAAACTCACAAAAAAAAGAAAGACAACATTTATGGAAATAAGATTGCTTCAGCGCTCAAAAACATGTCACCAGATAAGAGCAGCCAAATTAAGCACAACTTTCACACTTCTTTACTAAAACTGTGACTTTTTTAGAATGCAACTTTTACATTTTAGAATCACCTTTGTGTTTTAAAACCATTTCCCTGAGTGAGAGAGGTTTAACTTACGATAATATTCAATGTGCTTCAGAGTATTTTAAAACTACTAAAAATTTTTGACATGAGCAACTTATATAATGAGTTTATAGATGCAAAGGACCTAATTGACAAACAGCTGGTTTACCAAAACAACCTTGTAGATGCAAAGCAGGTGACCATTTTTGGAAAGCGGGAAACTAATTCCTATATGTCTAAAAGATTGCTGTTGTTAGTTAAGTAAAATTTTTAGTGTCTGGTACTCAAATGTTCTTGTTGAGAGGACATTTTATTTAATGTCATCATATTGGACTTCATATCAGAAAACAGTATGATTTATAAAACAGTGTGATGTAACTTGATCAAAACAGAGCTGCAAGTCAGAATAAAGTTTATTATTATTTCAATTTTGCCACTACATAAAAGAAAAAAAAATGTTTTTAAAGGCTGCAGGCTGTTTGGTAAAGTATTATTAGAAAAGAAAAAAATAATAAAATGATCTTATTGTACTGTGTGATAAAAGAAACATATTATTGCTATTTTTATTAAATAAGCACAATATTTTTGTAATTTATACTCTTAGAAAACACTTTTATATTATAATTTAATTTTTTACTTTATTGAAATGGAAGAAAATAGTTGTCTTAGACATCTACCTACAAAATTGCTATTACATAATAATATAGTCTGCAATATTATTATGTAGTAATAATAGTCCATAGTTTCAAAAGAGTTTAAATGAATTGCTGTATCAGAGGATATAAACATCATAAAAATATTGTATGTCTCAAACACCTATTATTTGTTCTATTAGTTTCACTATTAATTACTAATTGTGACTGTGAGATAATCCTATAATGGTTTTGATTAATCAATAGTATTTATGTAACAGAAAAGGAAAAAATATAGAACAATACATAATTTCAAATAAATACCTATTGTCATATTCTCATGTTAAACTATATCATAATATACATTATATTATTATATTCATTTTTGTTGTTGTTCTGGTATGGCATTATTAGGGGTTGACTGTGTAATCTGGTTATCCTAAACGTGCCACAAAGGGAGTCTGCTTCATGGTCTTACCCCTCTTCCAGCAGTGGGATACTCTAGCTGGTTACTTGGTGCTAGGCTTTTGAAGAAGGCAGGAAGTTTCTCTGTGGTTTAGGTCCAGCCTCAGACTAAGAGCAACTGTGTCCTGGTTCTAGTTTTGTTTTTTGTTTTTTCCCTTAGCTTTTCTGCCTCTCTATCCATTGAAGCAAACCACGCCTATAAGCTGTGGTTGGCTCATCTTCAGCAAGAAAGTTTTCCTGCTTGTCACCTAGAGATACAGATACTTGTTTGGCATTGGGGCAGGATCCTAGACACATAATGATTTTCCACAAGATGATTAGATCGTAATACATAATAAATGTGAGCCACTGAGATTTGGGCGTTGCTCATTATAGAAAATAACCTATGTTATCTAACTTTACTTTTATTTTTATGTTTTATTTTTTAACTCTGCAGTCAATTTTTTTATCTTTGGTTTTGTTGCTCTAACATTAAGACTTTCAGAAGTTTATTTTGTTAGAGTTGTTTTTCTGTTAGGTGATTTTTGCATCAAGATCAATTTTTCTGTTATTCTTACCTCTATGTTTTGTTTGTACCCGGATACCTTTCTGTGAAAAATTTGTCTCCAGGGAAGATTCTAATCTTCTAAACTCTGGATTTATATGATTTCTCAATATGCTGCATCAACCTCATTTTGCTAATAATGACACAGGAGTGGGGCAGAAAAGTTCCGAGTAGAGAAGGATGGGGTCCCTGGTGAAGATTCCACCCTCAGGCCTGTGCCCACGGACCTAAGTGTGGACAAGTACTCCTGTTTTTACACCCCAATGTTGCACTTTCCAAGACCGTTCTGGCCCAATATGTGCCCCATCCTGTGCCTATAAAAATCCTGAGACCTTAGCAGGCACACATACAAGCGGCTGGATATCGAGAGGAACAGGAGGGCACATTGACAGATACCAGCAAGTGCTGGCAGGATGATGATGACTTGGAATTTGGCAGGAGATGATCGGAGGAGAGTCTGGCCACTGGACGGCTGACTCCAGGCGAACACCACATTCCCACTCCATCCCCTTCCCCATCCATCTTGCTGAGAGCTACCTCCACTCAATAGAATCTTGCAGCCATCCTCAAAGCCCATGTGTGATCCAATTTTTCTGGTACATGAAGGCAAGAACTCACGATACAGAAAGCCCTCTGTCCTTGTGATAAGGCAGAGGTTCTAATTGGGCTAATTAACAAAAGCCACCTGTAGATGGCAAAACTGAAAGAGCTCACTGTAATATATGCCCACTGGGGTTTCAGGAGCTATAAACCCTCAAGCCTAGATACTGCCATGGGATCAGAGCCCAAAATGCTTTCACAACCTGCCTGAATGCACGCTCTCCCTTGGGGTTTGAGCAAAGGGGCACCAAAGAAGCTAGTTATATCCCTACAAAGGGGACCTACAAAGGGGATAAGGGAACTTTTCTTGTTTCAACTGGGGACTCTTCCAGAATCCCTGGTGGTGTTTGCAAATGTGAAACTGTTAGATCTGTCTCTTTTCTGAAACCCTGCCATCTCTCTGTCTTTCCTTCGGGTAAAATGCTCTGTTTCCCTTCATAAAGTTTTAACTGCCCTAACTGGGCTGGTCAAAATCCCCAGACTCATATATTTTTCTCTCTCTCACTGTTTGAAATGGTTCTTATATCTTCCTTTATAATGTTAAGCATTTTGCTACAGACCACCAAAGGTGCTAATCAGACCAATTTTTCCTAAAGGTACCATCTCTGCCTCCACAAGGTTGGTGCCATGCTTGTGCTGCTCAGGGCACCTCCCCCACCCCCTCCTCTCCCAGCTTGAGCACCTGGGTATATTCACTGCATTCAAAGTCCAACAGCCACAAGGTGGGGGCAGGAGAAAACCACAGCTCTAGCCAGGACCCCACAGGGCCAATGAGCGGGTGCTTCTCTCCCATCAGGCCAGTGGAACTTTTCCCCTCTGGCCAGGAAATTCAACCCGGTCCAAACCTAGGGAAGCATACAAGGATTAAAGTGATCCATTTGCACTGAGCAAGGGGTTCTTCCCCCAAGACTTCCCCATTTTTCCCCTTAAACTGTTTTTCTGCTTTTTCCTTTTCTAGAGGGCTCCCCTTCCCAGCACCCTGTTTCTGACAGGGAAGTTAACAGCGGCATGGCCCCTGCTGGCTGATAACAGCACGTGTCACAGGACTCATTTGAAACACTCTAGATGGATACAAGCAGCCTCTGAAATACCTTTTCAGTTCCAAACCAGACTCCAAGCTTCAGGCTGAGGCCCTAGAAAGGAGAGCTAGGTCTGAGGGATCCAAGGCTAGGCAACAGGCAGAACGTAAATGGACAGCACCAATTCCTGCCGACTGAACTCCCCACTCCATGGAAGGAGGCCATACTCCATGGCATAGACAGGCCCAGGGAACTCAGAGGTTGTGGACAGCAGGGAAAGTGGAGGCATAGGTAAGGGTGGTTGATTTTTAGGTTTTCCCTGCTTAGTGTGCACATACCGCATTGGTACTTAAGGCTCGCACCTGCCAAGATCACTGGGACTCAGGGATAAAAAGGTGGAAGGGAAAGAAAGTTGCTCACTTTTTTCTCTGTCACACCCTGAGTTTTCACAGAAAGAAAGAAGGGAAATAGGGGACGCCTCTATTTCTTGTCTTTCAGATGTGAAACCACCTCTTTTCACCACCCCCAGCTTGTAGTCCTCTGGAGCGTATCCTAAACCTTGGGGTCTGCTTTGACCCTCAGAATCTGGAGGAAAAATGCCTCACAGCCCTCTGCACAAAGGTGTGACCAAATTATGAAGGACCGGTTTGGTCCCAGGAAGGAGCCGCTCCTTTCAATGCCATCCGAAAGTTGGAACTTTTCTGTAGATGTAAGGACAGACGGTCTGAGGCCCCATATGTGCAGGCTTTTATACTATACCTTGGAAGGAAATTCGGACCTTTGGCAACAATGTAAAATTGACCCAACACTCCTGTTTGCTGTCTCAGGGAAGCCTGCAAGGGGCAAGCCCAGGAAATTAAAGATATAAATCCCAGAGGCATCCCCAGCAGAGAAGCCTGTCCCCTCAAGCCTTGCTCCCCCAGGCTGACCCCAACCTCCCTATCCAGCTTCAGCCTCTCACTTGCCCCTCCTAGAAATCCTCATCCTAAGCAAGACCCAATCTCACTCTTGCCCTCCAACATATGTCCAGCATTTGGGCTCAGTAAGGTCTAGGTACCCTTCTCCCTACAAGACTTAAAAGCAAATTATGGGGGATCTTGGCAAGTTTTCAGATGGCCCTGAAAGATATAGAGAGGCTTTCCAAAGTTTCACCCAAATATTCAAACTCTCCCAGAGAGCTGTTGTTACTTTTGAATCAGACCCTGAGGGACACTGAGAAGCAGGCCACTCTGCAAGCTGCAGAGAGATCTGGGGATGAGCTTTGCATCATATATAGTGTCAGAGAAGGGGGCAAATAATATCCAACTAGAGGAGACGAAGTAAATGACCCTAAATGAGATCCCAATGACAAGATGGAAGACCAGAAGAGGAGACACTTTCAAGTGTACATAATGGAAGGCTTATGTGGAACTAAACCGAGTCTTTCAGTTATACTGAGTAGCCCACAATTGACCAGGGCTTTGGTGAAAATCCTACTGTATTCCTGAAAAGGCTAAAAGAGGCCTTGGTAAGCCATAACTCTTTATTTGATTCAGTCATGGGGCAGCTAATCCTAAAGAATAAATTTATTACTCAAGCAACTCCTGATATCAGGAGGAAGTTGCAGAAATGGCCTTGGGACCAGATAAATTAGAGGACTTCCTGAAAGTGGCCACCTTGGTCTTTTACAGTAGAGACAGGGAGGCACAAATAAGAGGCAGAAGCTTTAATAAACACTGTGCAAGCCCACAAACCCCAGAAGCCCCAGGGTACACCTGTTAACTGCTAAAGATATGGCAAGAACAGTATCTCTCTTCTAAAGTTTAACTGCTCACATGCAAAGTTTAATTTCTTTCACCAGGGTGAAACAGCTCAGGGTACAATGTTGTTGTTAGTACATTTCATTTCTTATCACTGTAATCCTTGGCACAAGATTCTTTCCTTGTATAAAACACGTTTGACCCATGAATACTAAACCTTATAGAAATGTGTTTCTTTCCTCTCACTTAGAGGCCATCAAATTCCAAACAGACAGGCAACTGGAGCTTCAGACGATGGCTCTCCTTTGCCAGGAACCCTTAGTTAGACCTCTGGGAGGAATCTGACTGCCATTTTGCCCAAAACAAGACCCCCATCAGCAGGAAGTAGCTAAGACTGGTTGTTATCCATATTCTAACAGCAGTTAGATGTGCCTCTTCAGAGGGGAGAGATGATACAGGAGAGCAGCAAGGAAGTGCTGGATAGAGAAGGGCAGGGTCCCTGGCAAGGGCTCCACCTCGGGTGTGTGCTCACAGACCTGAGGACAGGCACTTCTGTTTTTTCATGCCCAAATGTTGCATTTTTCAAGACCACTCTGGCCCACCATGCCCCCCTCATTCTGTGCCTATAAAAATCCTGAGACCCTAGTGGGCACACACACAAGTGGTTGGACATCAAAAGGAGCAGAGGAGCAGAAGAGCACACTGACAGATGCCAGCCGACACTGGCAGTCCATCAACAGTGGGAAAATGTGGAATTCAGCCAGGGGGTGGTCGGAGGAGAGTACGGCTGCTAGGCAGCTGACCTTGAGGGAGGACCACCTTCCCGCTTCTTCCCGCTTGTTGTCTCCACATCTACCTCTCTGAGAGCTACCTCCACTCCACAAAACCTTCACTGCTCTTCCAAGCCCACGTGTGATTCAATTTTTCTGGTACACTAGCGCAAGAACCCAGGATACAGAAAGCCCTCTGTCCTTGTGATAAGGAAGAACATGTAATTAAGCTGATTAACACAAGCCACCTGCAGATGGCAAAACTGAAAGAGGGCACTGTAACACATGCCGACTGGGGCTTCCGGAGCTGTAAACACGACTCTAGATGCTGCCGTGGAGCTGGAGCCCAAAACACTCCCCACAACATGCCCGACTACATGCTCTCCCTAGAAGTTTGAGCAGAGAGGCACTGAGGAAGCGAGTCACACACCTGTTGCACACCCTTCGAGGGGAATAAAATAACCTTTCGCATTTCAATAAGACTAGCACATACAATTCTCATGCCTGTATCTCATCTCACTTCTGTCTTTTACATCTCTCATTCTAATATTTAGTTGCTCTTTTGTCTTCATCATGAAGTCTTATTCAACTGAACCATCAAGTTTATCAGATCCTCCACTGTTTGATTTTCATTTCACAACATCAGAATGACCTAGGTATTCATTTAAAATGCAGATTCATGGTCTTTACCCCAATAATTTTTTGTCCAAGAGCTTTGGGGTAGGGGTCATGATCTATATTTTCAAAAACCTCGCCAGGTGAAACAGAAATGTGTTTGAAGACAGTGCTTAGTTTTTTTCCACCAGTTAATTTTCTTGTTTTTGGAGATTCACCTGTGAATGAATTCCCCAGGAGTGGGACCAACCCACACATTTAAGATAGTCTCTTAAATGCACAGAGTTTGCCTTCATCAATTACAAAGAAGCCTGGATTTCTTGACATTTAAGTCCTATCATAACATTTTGGATCAATAGCATTTGAAATCTATCTTATTTCAGACACTTGATATCTATCCTTTTGCCCTTCTTTTGTGAAGTCCTGCTGGTAGGGCATGAAGCCTAAGCCTAGGGCATCCTCATCACCTGCCTGACCCTACTGGCCTGTTCCTGTCTTGGTCCCATGTTGCTGCATCCTGCCCAGAATTAAGAGATTTTTCTAAGCTAATAGACCAAATGAGATATGGCTCAATAATATGCCAGAACTGCAATTTTTCCAACAGAGAATTTTCAGTCATTTTACTTCATGTTGTACCATGTAGGGAAATCAGTTACATTACACAATTGGCTAGCTCTTCAGAGCCAATTTGAATGACTCTTGTATACTTAGTTTTGAGATTCTTTCTAGAATAATTTCCCAAATTGATGAGTTTATCATTTGATCCACCAACAATTTTAGATTACTAATTAATTCCCTTGTGTGTTCTAAGCCATTCTGAAGACCTAGTGTTCTGTCAGGTGTCAATTCTTGTTTTTATTCTTTTAAGCCCTTTCTGGGACTTACATGTTTTCCTCAAGAAGATGCATTGTTTTAATAAAGTTCAATTTGAATCCCTTTTACTGCATTATTTTTTTTTTAGTTCCCAGCTATATTGTTTTTCTTCTTGAGGTAATTTATTTAGCCATTTCTTTAGCAACACGTCTCACTTGACAAAGAGGGTTAGAAAAGATGATTTGCTTTGATTATACTTTTTAGTTGTAATGATATATTCTATTATTTAATATTTAAGCTGATATGGCTTAGGTCAGCACTAGGATTTGTATCACCCAAAACACAGGGGTGCACAAATTTTGTTCCATAGCCTATCAGCAATTTTTCCAGAACAGTGCCCAGACTGTGTCATTTATTTGTGTAATTTATTTGTGTCAGTAGGCATTCTAAGCAGAGTTTTTATCTGATAATTAGCCATTTCTTTAGCGACACATCTCACTTGACAAAGAGGGTTAGAAGAGATGATTTGCTTTGATTATACTTTTTAGTTGTAATGATATATTCTATTATTTAATATTTAAACTGATATGGCTTAGCTCAGCACTAGGTTTTGTATCATCAAACTAAAAAACAAATTTAATAGTTTTTCCCCTCTTTAAACCAAAACTTAAGAAGTTTATGGAAATGTGAAAAGCTACAATAATAAATATGAATAATAAATATGCAATAAAAAGTATGCAATCCTCTGAGAAATAGAAAATAGCAACAATTGTTTAGATTATAAGATTTTGTGTTCAATGATCCATAAAACAAAGGTATTATTTAGATTTATTTTTGTTGCCTTACAACTAAACACAGGCTTTTATAGAAATTTTTAAATATTTATGTAAAAGGACAAGGCACTATTAAGAAGGAAGATAAATATTTCATGTAGAACTATTATATCAGCTTTCTTGAAAGAATTGTGGTAATTTCAATTTACCCTCAAATCAATTAATATTCAATAACATTTTCAGCCTTTTCCCCTTTTGGTTGAAGTTTGACCAAATTGATTTTGTTATTTTGACAGAGTGTGGTCATAATCAAACCACTTGAACTTCTTTGTGGCATCATAAAAGGATTCCTTATTCCTTATTTAAGAAGAGCATCCACAGCATTATTATACTTTTTTTCCACACATTATTTGACATGCCGTCTTTTTCACATTAATATGTAAAATGATGTAATCCTAATTAGATTCATCATACACATTTTTAATAGTGACAAGGAATGACAAACTTGAGGCCTGTCCAGAGTTATTTATGAATTGCAGATTTCAGGATTATATTTGAGAAACAGTTCTTTATGATCATTACAACCCAGCCACTCCAGATTTTTCATGGAAGTTATTTTAACAATACAAAAAGACTGATGTAATTTAGGATCTCATTGAGGTGAAGCATGGGAAGATCAGTAACAGCAGACATTATATGGATTATATATCAAGTAGAAGGTTCATGAAGTATAGTTTTATCTTTTTAATTAATCATCCTAAAATATACATATGCATTTACCCCTGTTAATTTATGCACATACTCTCAACCTCTCCTATTATTAATATGTAATACATCTGTGGGCCATCTCCTTCCCCTCCTACCTCTTACACTATTATAAATTGCAGGTTGCCTTTTTTACATGCATGTAGATAACCAGTCACATATCTAAAATCTTTTTACTCACCCTCCCCAAACAATTGGCAGCTCAAAACATCCTCAAGAAATGTGACTTAGGAGAGAGAATTCAGACATTGTCTACAGACTAGCAAGTTTGTTTTAACAGATACTTCTGAAGTTCAAGCTGAGATGTGAACTCTAGATGCATCTGGATGGATATATCTTAGTGATACCAGGGACTCCTTCACCTTGGGATGTAATGCAATTAGAGTGAAACAAAGTGGGACTCTTTAGTGCACAGGGCCTAGATTAGGGTCCCCAGATGCCTGAATGCAGTGCACATTTTTATCCGTCTAATATATTGCAGTATGTGGAGCAACACAAGTTGGCCACTTTTAGTAGAAGAAAGAATGCTTCCTATATGAATGGCTCTGTTGATTAAATGTCTCTGAGAATTGTTATTTTTATAGAATTTTTAACCATTATCTTGAGAAGCCTGCTAACTCTCCCCTTCTTTGGCAGTCTGGAAAATTTGCTGCTTAAATTGATGTTGTCCAGACTTAGCACATTAGACATTAAGGAACAGTCCTAAAAGAGAAGACAGTTCCCAGCTGATAAGGAATAGTCTTTGGCTGTCCTGACAGT
This sequence comes from Cacajao melanocephalus, assembly GCA_963573385.1. Classification (NCBI taxonomy): domain Eukaryota; kingdom Metazoa; phylum Chordata; class Mammalia; order Primates; family Pitheciidae; genus Cacajao; species Cacajao melanocephalus. The sequence continues at coordinate 3,600 of CAUYLG010027927.1, read as the reverse complement.
GCATGCAAAACCTTCATATCTTTTAATAAAGAGTTCTATTAAAACTCTTTTTTGGATCAGGCTCTTGTTTGGAGACAAAGCAAAACACAGGGGTGCACAAATTTTGTTCCATAGCCTATCAGCAATTTTTCCAAAATTCTAATTTCATTTCTTAAGTAGTCTAGTAGCATAAACCTGTCCTTTAGCTTTTTAACATTAATGCAGGCATATAGAAGTAAACAAAACTTACAGTCAAACTTTGGCTCAACTTACCAGTTTTGACATTAGGGACTGTGAAAATTCCTTTATCTGAAGATAAAAAATAAAGTGTCTAGTTCTTATGGTTGTTTATAAAATTAAATTTAAAAATATGTATATTTTCTTTCTGCTATAAAATAAGCATTCAATAAATGGCAATATTATCACCACCTCCGTGATTACTAGCACTGGTAAAGGATTAGAGCATTGCCATTGGACCATTAATTGATATAACTATCTTGATTGCTTGAATAATTTCTATTTGTAAAAACTATTTAATCAAACCATTATAAAATTGCCAAGGGCATACTTAACCTACGCTATGCCAATCCTGAGTACTAAAAGACGTGTTCTTTTTAGAAGACTCCCTTTTTAAGAAATACGTCAGAATTAAGCTTTTGATATTAAATGTTTAAGTCTTTTCACCAGGTAATACTAGATTTTTTTTCTCCTTCTTTCCTCTCATATGCATAAGAAATTTTCCCTCAGACCTTTTTCAGATAAGCAGGGCCATAACCAAGGCGAGGGTGAGGTTTCCGGAGAATCAGTATCAGTTTTGGTAAAGGCATAACATGTCTAAAGGTTTCACTATGTGAAGATGAGAAGTTTGTGACATTTTTGTTTTAAGAGAAAGCTCAATTAGATGCAAGGTAGACTTTCTTAACAAGTTCTCAACTTAATAGAAGTAGTCAGTGAGGGAAAATCCAATGTTAAGACACTGGATTCTAGGCATAAAGCTGAGAATAGCAGGAGATGGAAACCTGAAGAAATTCACTGAAGTAATCAGGTGATCAGATTTCTTCATTGCTTTTACCTTCAGCTTTTGCCCATTCTTTCCTTCTTTGCTACAACCTCTATAAAATCCTTTCACGCCGTTAGCACCGTGATTATAGATTATTCCTATGATTATTTCCTTATTTTAAATTCTACAATTTTTGACTTTGCCTTAATATTTATATATTAGTGATTTTTAAATTAATTAATCAGTTATCACATATTTATAATTTTTATGGGTATAGAGCAAGTGTATACATTTATATGGTATATGGAATATTTTGATATGAGCATACAGTGTATAATAATCATATCAGGGTATCCATCACCTCAGTGATTTATCCTTTGTATCAAATAAATATTTATTGATGTAGTGCTAAGCAAGAAAGACTTGGCAACGATTGTCATGGAGAAAGAAACTGAAAAAATAAATATGCAAATACATAAATAACAAGATATCAGATACCCATTGGTCGATGTGAAGAAAATGACTTTGATAGTACTTTAATTTGGGTGTTATAGAAAGCCCTCTAAGGAATTAATCTGAGCGGATACCTGAATGAAAAAAAGAAGCAGCAAAATAATGGCATCCAAGAGCAAGAGTCCTAAGAGAGCACTGTAATTACTGTATTCCAGAAAGAGAAGTCGGTTTACCTGGAGCATAGCATACATGAAGAAAATTCGTACAAAATGAGGTCAGGATACGAGCAGGGGTCAGATAAAGTTGTCTCTTGTAGGCCACACTTAGTGTTAGATTTTAAGTGCAATGTCTAATTGTTAAAGGTTGTATATCAGGGATGTAGCATAATTTGATTTCTGTTGGGAAGAAAGTTTGGCAATAGGGTACAAAAGTGAAACTACAGAGAATAAATAGTTTGAAGCTATTGAAGTAGTCCTGGCAAGACATAATGTTGCTGAGACTAAGGAGGGAGTTGCAGAGTGGATGTATTGTACAACTTCTTATTGTGGACGTAGTAAAAAGAGAAAATTCAAGCATAAGTCTAGGTTTTTGACTTGAGCAGCTAGGTGGATAATGATATCATTTGCTGAGATGATAAAAACTGAAAGAACACAAGAGTTAGTGATGTATGGAAATCGAGAGTTCTTTTTTGGATGACATTAAAAGCATTCTTAGTCCCTTAGGTAAATTATATTTAATTTTCTTGGCTAATATATGTATGGATAATATAGGTATCCACTCTGCAACTCCCTCTTTCGTTTCTTGGCTCATATACTTGAAAACAGAGTATCACTCTGTTGCCCAGGCTGGAGTGCAGTGGCGTGATCTAGGCTTACTGCATCCTCCGCCTCCTGAATTCAAGTGATTCTTCTGCCTCAGCCTCTTCAGTAGTTGGGACTACAGGCACTCACCAACACACCTGGCTAATTTTTGTGTTTTTAGCAAAGATGGGGTTTCATCATGTTGGCCAGGTCTCGAACTCCTGACCTCAGGTGATCTGCCTGCCTCAGCCTTCCAAAGTGCTGGGATTACTGTTGTGAGCGGCTGCACCTGGCCACTTCTCTAATATTTTATAAGTCAGCTTATTTGTTGAACCTTTAAATTTGTTTTTAATACAAGATGATCTCTGTGGCAACAATGCCCATAATTTGAATGTGCTCAAGGTATTTCAGTCTTATTGAATTGTAATAAACTAATGGGTCAAAAGAATTAGAGTAACTGATGGTTGTCAATCACAGGTTTTGGTTCACTACATGCTCCCAGAAGATTGGTGTCTAAATTCATCTTAGTCCTTGCAAGAATTAATAGAATTATATGTAATGAAACTGTAATTAGATAGACCATGCTTACAAACAGTACATTGTTTTAGAAGCTTGATTAATAACAAAAAAATATGCCAAAAGATACCTTGTAGAAAGAAACAATAAGGGATTAAAAAGAGAGTGAAAGTCCCAATCCTATTTTTAAAGTACAAGGTATTGTAGAGATTTGTGGGCAGCTATGGATACTGCGAAATGCCTAAATTTATATATATATATATTTTAATTGTATTTTAGGTTATGGGGTACATGTAAAGAACATGCAGGATTGTTTCATAAGTACATACATGGCAATGTGGTTTGCTGCCTCCATCCCCATCACCTATATCTGGCATTTCTCCCCATGTTATCCCTCCCCAACTCCCTACCCACCACTGTGCCTCCCCTAGTACCCCCCAACAGACCTCAGTGTGTGATGCTCCCCTCCCTGTGTCCATGTGTTCTCATTGTTCAACACCCGCCTATGAGTGAGAATATACGGTGCTTGATTATCTGTTCCTGTGTCAGTTTGCTGAGAATGATGGTTTCCAGGTTCATCCATGTCCCTACAAAGGACATGAACTCATCATTTTTTATGGCTGCATAGTATTCCATGGTGTATATGTGCCACATTTTCCAAAGTACTGGTTCACAGTCACAGAACAAACAGATGCATTTCAAATGTTAATCTATGTCAAGATACAGAAATAAAAATCTAGACCCTAAGAAGACTTTTAAGAGCTTGGATTATAATTGGTACAACTTAAGAATAGAAATGCAAAATGGACAGCTGATCAACAAAATGACTTCATGGCCCAGCTCTAAGACAAT
>CAUYLG010027925.1:0-48208 GCA_963573385.1 Cacajao melanocephalus | reverse complement strand
TTGAGGAATCACCACACTGTCTTCCAAAATGGTTGAACTAGTTTACACTCCCACCAACAGTGTAAAAGTGTTCCTATTTCTCCACATCCTCTCCAGCATCTGTTGTCTCCAGATTTTTTAATGATTGTCATTCTAACTGGTGTGAGGTGGTAGCTCAATGTGGTTTTGATTTGCATTTCTCTAATGATAAGTGATGATGAGCATTTTTTCATATGTTTGTTGGCCTCAAATATGTCTTCTTTTGAAAAGTGTCTGTTCAGATCCTTTGCCCACTTTTGGATGGGTTTGTTTGTTTGAAAATAACTTTACTTAGGTGACTTTGAAAGGTAGCTCATTCAGTTCACCACTGGGATGGGATTTAATTTAATTTAATTATACAATTAAGTAATTAAACATTTTCCTTCTACAATGGAATCTCTCTGCCGATACTGTGCTGTTTAAAATTTTAGTGCACATTTCTTTTTATCTGTAGATTTTAGGTGCTTTTATCACACACATACACATACATGTACACATAGACATACACGTACACACACACACACACAAAAGAAACTATGTGAGATAATGGATATGTTAATGTCCTTGACAGTAGAAATAATTTCACTATGTATACGTATATCAAAACATGGTACACCTTAAATATATGCAAATAAAACATTAATGTCAAATTTTTGGGTAAGACAGTATCAACTAGGAGGTAACAACTGAGTCAGAAAACAGTCATTAATATTACTAAGCTAAACTGAATTAACATAGTACGTAAGGTAATAGCATCTCAGTAGATAGCAGGGTCTTTCAGAAGAAATTGTGTGGTGGTAAAGACCTCAGATAGGCTGAAAAAGACTAAGGGAGAAGAATTCAAAGCATAAAATTATGCTAGGTGAAAGCAGAGTTTGAGATATCACAAAAAGTGACCATTATGGCTAGAAGAAGCATGAGGTAATGGAAAGGTAAAGTGAAAGTGAAATTCCTAAAATTAATGGAAGGTGGAAATAAGTACATAATGCAAAACTCACCAAACTTTAAGTTTTTTTTTTTTTTTTTTTTTTAGACAGGGTCTCACTCCGTCACCAGGCACCAGACTGGAGTGCAGTGGCGTGGTCTCGGCTCACTGCAACCTCCGCCTCCCGGGTTCAAGCAATTTTCCTGACTCAGGATTACCCCAGGTATTTAAAAAGGACATCTGCCCATTGCTTTACCTAAGGGAGTATAGCTAATGATAGAAATTTTAGACAGCCTGCTGTGTGTGTGGCATAAAGTATAGAAATAATGGGAACTCTTAGGTCTTTCCAAATCACATCTCAAAAGCGTGTACATAAGCTGTAAGTCAACATGTAGAAACTTAGTCATAGTCCTTGGAATAAATGAAAGTGTAATAGTTGAACCAATTTTATTTTCTGTCATGTTAGTATAAGCACTGTAACAACTTGTCAGATAAAACACATGTGTTTTTTTTTCTTTTCATTTTCTGTAAATGAGCTTTCAGAGACCTAGTCCCTTCTTTGTTCTTTTGACAGCTTGTTCTGCTCATTGTATGATATGTGGGATTATCAAATCACTAAGATTTTGCTGTTTCTAACATACATTATAAACTGGGATAAACTTTCTGAATTTTTCTAAATACAAGTTTTGGATCAAATTTTAAATTGGAAGATTAAATTTTAAACAAGGAGGATGACACACAAAACTATGTGTGGTTGGTCATTCCTAAATTTTGGCTCATGGGTATTCAAAAGATGCTTTGAAAGTAAACAAAAGAAAAAAAGTCACAAGGTGACAGCTGAGGGAATTTTGAAGACTTACAGAAAGTGGAAGAGAAAAGGTATATAGACACTGTAAAATAATGAGGAGATTTCTGAGGAATAATGCAGAAACATTTGCTATTGCACTGCACAGTTAATGTGTTGTATATTTCAAAATTGCTAAAGAACTAGATTTTAAGCATGATCACCCTACACATAAAAGTGATAGGTTAGTGAGATGATGTATATTTTAATTAGCTTGATTGAATCTTTCTACAATATACACATATATCAAAACATTGCATTTTACCCCACAAATATATACAATGTTATTGACACCTAAAAATACAATTAAAAATGTAAATTAGATGGACCAAGATAATATTATCTTTTCTTTAATAACTTGAGGATGTTGGGGCCAGGAGCAGTTTCTCATGCCTGTATTCCCAGCACTTTGGGAGGCCGAAGGGGGCAGATCACCTGAGGTCTGGAGTTCAAGACCAGCCTAGCCAACATGGCGAAACCCCATCTCTACTAAAAATACAAAAATTAGCCAGGAATGGTGGTGGAAACCTATAATCCTAGCAACTCTAGAGGCTGACTCAGGAGAATCACTTTAATCCAAGAGGCAGAGGTTGCAGTGAGTGGAGATCACAACATTGCACTCCAGCCTGGGGAACAATGTGAAACTCTGTCTCAAGAAAAAAAATGAGGATTTTGTTCTTTTGAGGTATAAGGAGGGACTTGACTCCAAAGGTGGGAGCTCAGACCTGAGACATCAGACCAAATTAAGGGCTAGCTAAAACAGGGATAGGGCAGAAGCAGCTTTCCATGAGATTGCCCATTGGAGTGCCAAGGCAGTCTACCACCACCATGACAACATCCAAATGTTACTACCCTTACAATGTCTATGACCTGATGACCCAAAACCGCCTCTTAATCTGCATATAATTAAAAATAAATATAAATACAACTGCAAACTGCCCTGAGCTGATGCCCTGCGCATACGGTCTATTGGGTACCCCTGCATTGCAAGGGCAGTACCTCTGTTGCTCCTGTACACTGCCACTTCAATAAATGTTGCCGTCTAACACCATTGGCTCACCATTAAATTATTTCCTAGGCAAAGCCAAGAATCCTCCTGGTCTAGGCCCCACTTTTGGGACTTTCCTGCCCAGCTTCACTTTGAATGTGATGTTCTATCCTGCACGGATAGGGATTAGTTCACTTCACGTATACTGTAGTTGGTTGTATATGTGCTTTCTCTGCCGGATCATTAAGTCCCTGAGGGCAGGGTCAATGTGATGTTCATCTTTGTGCCACTGCACCTGATTCAGGGTTAGGTGCATTAAAAAGTCCTCAACAAATATTATTTGAACGACTTAATTAATAAATATAAGGCCTTTAATGAGTGTCAAGAAAGCTGGGTTCCTTTCACTTCAATTACAACAAATCTTACATTGTAAAATTTTATTAGCTATTATGCCTATTGAACCAACACCACAGGTTAATTCTGTACAACACAGTCCTGTATTGCAACAGAGACTACTACTATATAGAGAAGCCTTTCCTAAGGCATCTCCCTATGCAAAGCAGAAAGAAAATGCTTCCTCCTTCATGCTCTTATAGAGTCCTAATGTTATCTCTAAAAAAGAATGCCTCACTCTGACCCAGGGTAACCTCAGAGTTACCTATGAATCTTTCCTTTTTTCATGTATCCCCTTCCAATTGGTTACTAAATCTCTTAATTTATAACTCCTGAATGTTTGTATTTCATTCTTTTTCTCCAAACTTATTGCCATTACTTGATTTTAGTTCTTCAACTTATGTTACTGAACTATTTCACAACATGGAAAGTTGGTTAGAGATGTAGAAAGAAAACTGGGATAATGCAGAGACAAAAGTCAAAACACCAAAAACTTTAAATAATAAGAATTTCATCCTGCAAATTTTCATCACCTGGAAAATAATTTTAACCCTTTTCTGAGCTCCTTCTCTGGGCAAGCAGTGTATGAATTTGGACCTATATTATTGAATGTAAATTCCACTTTGCCTTTGAAATGAAGATATCTTGTTTCCAGTACTAGTTTTAGGTAATGAAATTCAAAGAGAAAATAGAAGTTGACATACAGTACTTCATTTCTACAAAATTGAACAGAAAAACCTCCAAGACTAGAATTAACCTAGAATAATCATCAAGTTTATTGCTCTGATCAATACAAATTATGAGTTAGAAAGTAGGTAAATAGGTTTTGTCTCAAGTGCCAATTTTAATTAATTAATTATGGCTATCTGGAGTACTGTGTTTAGAAGGCTAGAGGATTCGCTTGTACCTAGCAAAAGAGAATTCAGTGATGATCATCCATGTTTGCCATAGTTATGAAAGGGAGAAAAATAAGAATAAAAGCAGACTTTAAGTTTTAGTGATTAGAATATCAGCAATATTTTCAAGGTGACTAAATCATGGTTTCATACCAATAGGAAACAGTTTTAAATAGCTCATTTAAAAATATTTAGTATTTGTCTGCCATTTTGATGATAGCGTCTCTATTATGCCAAGTTGAGGTGAAAGTTGGAAATGACCCTGTACTCCTTTTCATAGGTGTTGCATTAGACCAGTTATCGTGTAACAGAATTACATGGGCACAGCTGGAAGCAGCATTTTATTAATCCATATGTGGTACTGCAATTCAAATAAATGAGATCGCTTGTCAATAGGAGGAGGAACTAATGACACATAATTAAAACAACTCTGCAAGTAAGAATCAGGATTTAACAATGTAGCAGAAGTTGTATCTTTTCATGGTTTTCTTCTTTTTGCAGAAAAGCAATTGTTATTTAAGTGTATGGAATGGTTGTTCAGTCCTGGATGTGATTCCTCAAAGAGTAATTAAAAAATGTTTTTATATTAAATCAACACAGTTTTCTTTCCAGTTTTTTTTTTTTGTGAAAAGATGCTCTAGGAAATAAAATCACAACACGAAATATTATTTCACCAACTAATTTACATCAGATTTATTAAAGACAACTGTAATAGAGCCCTAAATGAAAACCAGATATATGCAAAATAAACGGCTGTGTGTTGTACTTTATAAAGATGGCTAAGCTGCCTCTATTTCTAAGCTAAAAATATTAGTTGAATTAATGAATGCTTTTGGTCATATTCCTTCTGAAGAATATGAACTACTATCTCTCTTCAAAGAAAACCAAAAAACATAAACTGAGAAAGTACTATTAGACTTGCTCCATTCTACAAAAGCATGGTACATTACATAATTGGGGGGATATAACTCAATTATACTATCAAAGCAATAAGATTAATTGCTGGCAAATTAGAAAAGCATAAAAATGTTCAAAGAAAGATGCTATAGGAGAATATATTAGAAAAAACTCTGTAATCTGTAGTCAGGATGCTTGTGTATGATTCTGAAGCTACAAACGTATATATGATACACATACAAACATACACACCCCTAGAAGACTCATGAAAATAAAGTGCAGAGTCAAAAATAAAAATAAAATTCAGCTACACTGTCAGATATGGAATGAATGCATTTTTAAAAAGTGAGCTTCCCTTTATGGTTTAAATAAAAATATAAGAGAAAAAAAAATCCCAGTTATAAGAACAACATGACAACCCCACAATATCAGAAATATAAAATCCTGGGAATAGCATTAAAAACAATAGGAAAACCCACTGTAAATTCTATAGTAATCAAGTTACAAAACTTTACTGAGATACGTATAAAGTTCCCAGTGTAATCCTCTCAACAAATCTGATTGTGGTATTATTAATATCCTTTATTATATATAAAGACTTTATTATGTACAGAAAAGTTTAATGATGGAAATATTAAGTAATCTTAAGATCATTGAGTTAGGAATAGTTTACAAGAAATTAAATTTAAAGAAAGTCAACAAGTCAACAATGTTGAGAAAACTAGAAATTTGGAAAACTATAAATTATATCCTCAGCTTACATTATACAGTAAATAAAATTTTATTTTATAGGAAAATGCTCAATATATAATATTATATGAATACAGTAAAATACAAACTGCATCTATAATATAATTTCAAACTGTTAAAATATGAATTAAAGGGTTAAATATAAACATTTAAGCCATAGGAACCAGATGGATTTTTAATTGATTCCGGTATAGGCAAGTATTTTCTAAGCACAAAACAATGGAATAAATAATTTTTTAAAATCTGGATGCATTTTACCACAAGCAAAATTTAAAATGTAGTATAAAAATTTGAAAGCAAAAAAGAAACAAATGTATTATAAAGAGATCATATAAATCAGTAAGAAAAAAGAATAACAACTCAACAGAAATAAATGAATGAATGGCAAAAATGCATTACAGATGAACTAACACAAATGTTAAATAAAGTTATAGAATAGCCAATGCTATTAATAACAAAGAAAAATAAAATACAAAATTAAATTTCACAGCTCACCTTCCCTCTCATACCGATTTACAAAGACTTACAACCATAATCCAAAACTTCTCTCTTTAGTTGTGAATTTAAGTTATCTTCCCTGGCAATTCATGTAAAATTTTTTCAATGGATTAAATAACTCTAGTACCATTTCTACTATGTGTGTAGTGGTAGGACAGGGCAGTGAAGACAGATATGATAGTTAACTTTGTATGTGAACTTGGCTACACTATGGTACCTGAATATTTAGTTAAAAGACTAATTTATATGTTTCTGAGGAGATTGTCTATTAGACTGGGATTAACATTTAAATTAGTGAACATTGCATAAAATGGATTGTCCTCCCTAATGTGGGTGGCTCTTATCCAATCAGTTGAATGCCTTAAGAGAAAAAGATGGATGTTCCCCACCACCCACTATGAAAGGAAGGGAATTCTGCCAACAGATAGCCTTCAGGGTCAAGCTGCAAGTCTTCCTTGGATCTTCAGCCTGCCAGCCTACCCTGAAGATTTTGGATTTGCCAGCCTCAGAATTTTATGTGAACCAATCCCCTAAAATAAAATCTCTCTCTCCCTCTCTTATAAATACACGTGTGTGTGTGTGTGTGTGTGTGTAAAGTGTGTGTGTGTATATATATATATATGTATATATATGTGTATATGTATATATGTGTATATGTGTATATGTATATATATAAAGAGTATACATGGTGTATCTATATCATAGATTATATATTACCTATCTATCTATCTGTCTGTCTATTTATATATCTATGTTTCTTATTGGCTCTGTTTCTCTGGAGAATCCTGACCAAAACAGCAGGTGTCTAAGGAAGGCATATACAGTTGTTTTGTTTCATTAGCAATAATTCATTTCTATATGAGAACTTGATAGAAAAGAAATCAACCATCTTACTCATTCTTATACTATCCAAAATAAATAGATGGAAAGGCAGAGCAAGATGTCCTAATGGAAGCCATCACCAATTGTCCTCCCCACAGGAGCAGCAAATTGAACAACTATCCAAACAAAATGTGCCTTCATAAGAACCAAAAATCACGTGAGCAATCACAGTACCTGGTTTTAACTTCATATCACAGAAAGAGGCACTGAAGACAATTGGAAAGACAGTGCTGAATCACTGACACCACCCCTCCCCCATCCTCTGGCAGCAGCCATGTAGTGAGGAGAGAGAATCTGTGTGCTTGGAGGAGGTAGAGTGATTGTGGGACTTTGCACTGGAAGTCAGTGCGGCCCTACCATAGAGGAATGCAATACTGTGAAAGAACTCAGCTGACACCCATGGAGGAAGCATTTAGACCAGCCCTAGCTGAAGGGGAACCCTTCATCCCAGCAATCAGAACCTGAGTTCCAGCAAGCCTTGCCACTGTGGACTAATGTGCTATGGGATCCTAAATAAACTTGAAAGGCAGTCTAGGCCATGAAGACTGTAATCCTTGGGCAACTCCTGGTGCTGTGCTTCGCTCAGAGTTAATGGAGTTGGACATGCAACCTACAGAGACACCAGCTGGAGCAGCCAAGAGAGTGTTTGCACCACCCCTGCCCCAACCCTGGGTGGCACAACTTGCATATCCAGGAGAGGCTCCTTCCATCTGCTTGAGGAGAGAAGAGAAAATAGTAAAGAGGACTTTGTCTTGCAACTTGGATACTAGCTAATCTATAGTAGGATAGAGCATCCACCAGAGTCCTGAAGCACCTATTTCAGACCCTAGCTCACAGATGATAATTCTAGACACCTTGGGTTAGAAAGGAACCTGTTGCCTTGAAGGGAAGGACCTCACCCTGGCAGGATTCATCATCTGCTGGCCAAAGAGCCCTTGGACCCTGAATAATGAGCAGTGATACCAAGGCAGTATTCTTTGCAGGCCTTGAGATTTAGAGATAAACTGGCATCAGGTGTGACCCAACATATTTCCAGCTTTGGTGGCTACGGAAAGAAATTCCTTCTGCTTGAGAAAAGGAGAGGCAAGAGCAAAAGGGACTTTGTCTCAGAGCTTAGGTAGCATCTTGACCACAATAGAATTGACAACCAAGTGGACCCTTGGAGTTCCCAATTCCAGGCTATAACACTTGGATGGCATTTCTGGATCTTCCCTGGACCAGAGAGGAGACCACAGTTCTGAAAGGAGAGTCACAGGCCTGGAAGCACTCATCGCAAGCTGGCCACAGTACCCTTGGGCCTTGAGTGAAGATTGGCAGTAGCCAGACAATACTTGTCAGGGGCCTGGTGCGTTGGCGGCCATCAGGAGAGAATCATCTGCTTATTAAAAGGGGAGAAAAGAGGCAGAAGGAATTTGTCTTGTGGCTTGCATGCCAGCTCAGTCGCAGTAGAATAGAGCACCAGGTAGATATCTAAGGTTTCCAACTCTAGGCTCTGGCTCCCACACAGCATCTCTGGATCCACCCAAGAGCATGAGAACTCACTGCTCTGAAGGGAAGGACATAAGCTTGGTAGCTGGATTGGTTTTACCCTCTGCTGATTCTACAGCCCTAAAGCTTTGAGCAAACATAGGTTGTAGCAAGGTCGTGCTTGCTCCAGGTCTTGGACAAAACCCAGTGCTGTGCTGGCTTCAGGTCTAACCTGGTGTGGTCCCAGTGGTGGTGGCCACAGAAGTGCTTATTGTCATAGTTTCTCCAGCTCCATGAAGCTCAGCACAGAGTGAGATTCCATTAGTTTGGGAGAAAGTAAGGAAAGAGAAAAAGAGTCTAAATTACTGAGAAAATTCTTTTAAATTTTTTCAAGACCACCAAGGTGGTACTTCTATGAGTCTGTAACAGCCATATTTTACTGAGCTTGGGGTGATCCCTAATGTAGATATGGCCATAGATGCCAAAACTCAGATCACAATGCCCAAGTCCCTTCAAATGCCTTGGAAAGGCTTTGCAAGTAGAAAAAGTACAAACAAGCCTATACCAAAACTGTTGAAATAAATAATTAACTCTGCAATGTCCAGGTACCAATGAACACCCATAAGCATTAAGACCATCCAGGAAAACAGGACCTCACCAAATGAGCTAAGGGAGCATTCCTGGTGACAGAAATATGTGACCTAACAAACAGAGAATTCAAAATAGCTGTTTTGATAAAACTCAATGAAATTTGAAATAACATCAAGAAAGAATGCAGAATCCTATCAAAAATATTTCATAAGGAGATTGAAATGATGAAAAAGAACCAGGAAGAAATTCTGGAGGTGAAAAATGCAACTGACATACTAAAGGATGCATCAGGGTCTCTTAGCAGAGGGATCAAGCAGAAGAATGAATTAGTAAGCTTGAAGACAGGTTACGTGAAAATATTCAGAGGAGACAGAAGAAAAAATATATATTTTTAAATGAAGCACACCTACAAGATCTAGAAAATGGCTTCATAAGACAAAGTAAGAGTTATTGGACTTAAAGAGAAGGTAAAGAAATAAATGGAGTAGAAAGTTGATTTAAAGGGATAATAACAGAAGACTTCCCAAACCTAGAGAAAGACATCAATATTCTTGTACAAGAAGAATATAGAACACCAAACACATTTAACCCAAATAAGATTACCTCAAGACATTTAATAATCAAACTCAAAGGCTAAAGAAAGGATCCTAAAAGCAGCAAGAGAAAGGAAACAAATAGCATACAATGGAGCTCCAATATGTCTGGCAGCAGACTTTTCAGTGGAAAACTGACAAGCCAGGAGAGAGTGACATGACATATTTAAATTGCTGAAGGAAAGAAACTTTTATCCTAGAATAGCATATCCAGTGAAAATATCCTTTAAATATGAAGAAGATATTAAAGACTTTCTAGCTAAACAAAAGCTGAGAGATTTCATCAACACCAGACTTGTCCTACAAGAAATGCTAAGGGAGTACCTCAATCTGAAAGAAAAGGTATTAACAAGCAATAAGAAAACATCTGAAGTTGCAAAACTTACTGATAATAGTATAGAGACAAACGCAGAATATTATGGCACTGTAATTGCAGTGTGTAAATATTCATTCTTTAGTAGACTAAAAGATGAACTGATAAAAAATAATAACTACAACAGCTTTTCAAGACAGCATAATAAGATATAAATAGAAACAACAAAATGTTAATAGGTGGGGTAAAGAAGTTAAAGTGGAGTTTTTATTAGTTTTCTCTTTTCTTATTGGTTTATTTGTTAATGCAATCTGTGTTCAGTTATCATCAGTTTAAAATAATGGGTTACATGATAACATTTTCAAGCCTCATGATAACCTCAAACCGAAAAACATACAACAAATACATAAAAATAAAAAGCAGAAAATTAAAACATACTACTAGAGAAAATTACCCTCACTAAAAGGAAGATAGTAATGAAGGAGAGAAGTGAGGAAGAGAATATCACAAAACAACCAGAAAACAAATAAGACAATGACACGACTAAGTCCTTACTTACTTATCAATAATATTGAATGTAAATGGTCTAACCTCTCCAGTCAAAAGACATAGATTGTCTGAATGGATAAAAAAACAAGACCCAGCATAAAGTGTCTGTTGCCTACAAGAAACACGCTTCACTTGCAAAGACACATAGACTGAAAATAAAGGGATGGAAAAAGATACTTCATGCAAATGGAAACCAAAAAAGAGCAGGAGTAACTATATTTATGTCAGACAAAATGGATTTGAGGCAAAAACTATAAAAAGAGATAAAGAAGGTCATAATATAATGACAAAAAGGTCAATTAAGTGAGAGAATATAATTGTAAATATATATGCACCAAACACAGGATCATCCAGATTATAGAGTAAATAGTATTAGAGCTAAATAGAGAGATATATCTCAATATAATAACAGCTGAAGACTTCAGCACCCTACTTTCAGCATTGGACAGATGTCTCAGACAGAAAATCAACAAGGAAACATCAGATTTAATGTGTACTATAGGACAAATGGACCTAATAGATATTTACAGAACATTTCATTTAACAGCCACAGATACACATTATTCTCCTCAGCACATGAATCATTCTCAAGAATAAACCATATGTGAGGCCACAAAACAAGTCTTAAAAGATTAAAAAAATATAAATTATATCAAGTATCTTCTTTGACCACAATGAAACAAAACTAGAAATTATTAATAAGAGGAATTTTGAAAGAAAACACACATATGGAGGTAAACAATATTCTCCTAAATGAATAGTTGGTCAATGAAGAAATTCAGAAGAAAATTTAAAACTTTCTTAAATGATAATAGAAATACAACACACCAAAACCTATGGGATACAGTGAAGGAAGTACTATGAGGAAAGTTTATAGGAATAAGAACCTACATAAAACGCCAGAAAAACTTCCATGCATCTTAAAGAACTAGAAAAGCAAGAGCAAACCAAATCCAAAATTAGTAGAAAAAAAACATAATAAAGATCAGAGCAGAAATAAATGAAATTGAAATGAAGCAAACATACAGAATATCAGTGAAACAAAAAGTTGATGTTTTGAAAAGATAAACAAAATTGACAACCTTTTGTCAGACTGAGAAAAAAGAGAGAAAAGACCCAAATAAATAAAATCAGAAATAAAAAAGGAGACATTACAACAAACACCATAGAAATTCAAGGGGAGCAGCTACTGTGAGCAATTATATGGCAATAAATTGGAAAGCCTAGAAGAAATGGATAAATTCCTAGATACATGTAACCTATCAAGATTGAACCATGAAGAAAGCCACAATCTGAACAGACCAATAGCAAATAGTAGCATTGAAGCCGTAATAAAAAGTCTCCCAGCAAAGAAAAGCCCAGGACCTGATGGCATCACTGCTAAATTTTACCAAACATTTAAAGAAGAGCTAATATCAATTCTACTTAAACTATTCTGAAAAATAGATGAGTTACAGACACTTTCAAACTCATTCTATGAGGTCAGTACTACTCTGATACCAAAACCTGACAAAGATGCATCAAAAAAAAAAAAAAAAAAAAAAAAAGAAAGAAAGAAAGAAAGAAAACAACACACCAGAATCACTGACAAACATTGATGAATAAAATCCACAACAAGATATTAAAAAACTGATTTAAACAATATATTAAAAAGATAATTTATCATGACCAAGTGGGATGTCTCTTAGGAAAATAAGGATGGCTCAACATATGCATATCAATCAATGTGATACATCATGAAAACAGATTGAAGGACAAAAACCACATGATCGTTTCAATTGATGCTGAAAAAACATTTGATAAAATTAAACATCCCTTCATAATACCCCTCAAAAACCTGGGCATAGTAGGAACATATCTCAATATAATAAAAGCCGTATGCAATAGATCCAAAGCTAGTATCATACTGATAAGGAAAAAATGAAAGTCCTTCCTCTAAGATATGAAACATGACAAAGATGCTCTCTTTCACCATAGTTATTCAACGTAGTACTGTAAATTTTAGCTAGAGCAATGAGATGAGAAAGAAATAGAGGGCACTCAAATTAGAAAGAAAGAAGTAAATTATTCTTGTTTGCAGATAATATAATCTTACATTTGGAAAAACCTGAAGACTCCACCAGAAACTATTAGAACTGATGAACAAATTCAGTAAAGTTGCAGGTCACAAAATCGACATACAAAAATCTACAGCATTTCTATATGTTAATAGTGAACAATCTAGAAAAAAATCAAGAAAGTAATCCTATTTACAATGGATGCAAATACAATTAAATACCTAGTAATTAACCAAAGAGTAAAATATCTCTACAATGAAAACTATAAAACATTGATGTAAGAAATTAAAGAGGTCACAAAAAAACAGAAAAAAGATTCAAAGTTCATGCATTAGAAGAATTAATATAATTAAAATGTCTGTGCTACCCAATGCAATTTAAATTCTCTATGAAATCCCTATCAACATACCAATGATATCCTCACAGAAATAGAAAAAACAATCCTAAACTTTTTGTGGAAGCAGAAAAGACCCAGAATAGTCAAAGCTATCTTCACAGAAACAGAAAAAAAAAATCCTAAAATTTATGTGGAGCCAGAAAAGACCCAGAATAGCCAGAGCTATTTCAATTGATTCTGAAAAAAATTTTTTTTTGATTCAGAGAACATGCCTTCAATAGCCAGAGCTGTTCTGTGCAAAAAGAACAAAATGAAGAAATCATATTACCTTACTTCAAATTATATTAAACAGCATCAATAACCAAAACAGCATGGTACTGGCATAAGAACAGGCAGATAGACCAATGGAACGGAATAGAGAATCTAGAAACAAATTCACAAACCTACAGTAAAATCACTTCTGACAAAGGTGCCAAAGAACATACACTGAGGAAAAGACAGTCTCTTCAATAAATGATGCTGGGAAAACTAGATATCGATATGCAGAAGAATGAAACAAGACCCTTATCTCTTGCCATATACAAAATTCAAATCAGAATGGATTAAAGACTGAAATCTAACACCTCAAACTGAAACTACTACAAGAAGACTTTGGGGAAATTCTCCAGAACACTGGACTGAAGATTTCTTGAATGATACCACACAAGCACAAGCAACCAAAGCAAAAATGGACAAATGGGGTCACATAAAGTAGACAATCAACAAAGTGAAAAGACAACCCACAGGATGAGAGAAAATAGTTGCAAAGTATCCATTTGACAAAGGATTAATAACCAGAATATATAAGGTGCTCAAACAACTCTGTAGGAGAAATCTGATAATCAGATCAAAAAATGAGCAAAAGATTTGAATAGACATGTCTCAAAAGAAGGCATACAAATAGCAAACGGGTATATGAAAAGGTGTTCAACATCACTGATCATCAGGGAACTGCAGGTTAAAACTATAATGAGACATCATCTCACCCCATTTAAACTGGCTCCTATCCAAAATACAAGCAACAACAACTGCTGGCTAGGATATGGAGAAAAGGGACCCCTTGTACACTGTTAGTGGGAATACAAATTAGTACAACCACTATGGAAAATAGTTTGGAGGCTGTTCAGAAAACTAAAAATAGAGCTCCCATATGATTCAACAATCCTACTGCTAGATATTTACCCAAAAGAATGGAAGTCAGTATATTGAAGAGATATCTGCACGCTCATGTCTACTGTAGCACTATTACAATTGCCATTATTTGGAAACATCCTAAGTGCCTATCAATAGTTTAATGGATAAAGAAAATGTGGTACATATACATAATGGAGTACTAGTTAGTCACAAAAAGAATAAGGTCCTGTTATTTGCAACAACAGGGATGAGACTGGAGGACATCATTTTAAGTGAAATAAACCAGGCATAAAGACAAACTTTGCATGTTCTCACTTATCTGTGGGAGCTAAAAGGTAAAAACAATGGAACTCATGGAAATAGAGATTAGAATGGTGCTTACAGAGGCTGGGAAGGTTAGTGGCATGGGGAATAGCAGATGGTTAATGTGTACAAAAATACAGTTAGATAAAATAAATAAGATCTAGTATTTGATAGCACAACAGGGTGGCTAAGTCAATAATAACTTGTACATTTTAAAATAACTAAGAGAATGATTGGATTGTTTGTAACACACAAAAAAGGATAAATGCTTGAGGTGATGGATACCTAATTTACTCTGCTTATTATCTATTTTATACCTTTATTAGACTATTTCATGTAACCCATATATACACCCACTATGCGCACACAAAAATTAAAAGTTAAAACTCAAAATAAGTAGATGCTACTTTTTCTACAGTTCTAATTTTGTGTACACAAAGAAAGTAATGATCTTTTACTATATAACTCCTACCAGTAGTGAAAACCTGAAATAACTAGAACTGAAGCATAATATCAAATGTATACATGCCACATGCCATTCTTCTAAATGATTGTGATGCCTTTCTCTTGAATTTAAATGAAAGACTTAAATATTTTCTTTACTGGAAAGTTATGTTTAAAAAGGAGAAATAAATAAGCACATTTCTATTTCAACATGAGATAATTTACAATATTTTATCAGTTATCAAAAATAAGGATCTGTGACATTCATTTGGTTGACTGTATTAACATCATATTTTTAGATCAAATCATCTTTAGAATAAAACTGTTGCTTCTTACTTAGACTTTGTAATAGGCTAAAAGAACTTATTGAAGATTGAATTTGCTTTGGTTTTATTTCACACTTCAGAATGTTTATTAAGAAGTACTGTTTTAAGAGGGAAGAATTCCTAATGCTTTAATGCATTATGTAAGCTAATTTACCTACACAGTCACAATCCATTGAGAGGAATGTACAAATAAATGTCTAATATATGTTTAATGGCAATGTATGACAACAATTTTCAATTTCCAATTTTGTAAATTTTTTTCTAAATTTAACCTTAAAGTGACTATTTGCTTAGTGTTTAAATATTATATGGACAATATCAGTCATAACAGTTTACATTTAGCAAGTGCTTTTCATAAACCAAGTACTGAATGTGTAGATACATTATCTCAATAAATACTCCTTGTACCACTGTGGTAGGGAGAATTCCAAGATGATCCCAACAAGTCAAATCCTTGTAGAATCCCTTCTTTTTGAGTGTGGGCAGAATCTCTGGCTTGGTTCTAGCCAATAGAATATGAAAAAGGTGATAAGACGTCACTCCTGTGATTATGTTAGGCTTTGTGATTATACAAGACTCTGTCTTTGCAGATAAGGAGGGAGTCTCCTTTTACTCTTGAAGTACTGTGCTATGCGAGGGCCTTTGAAAGGGATACTGCATTGCAAAGAATTGTGAGGGCCTCTAGAAGATGAGAGTGGTCCCTTACTGACAACCAGCAAGAAAAAGTGAATTCTGCCGACAATACATAATCTTGGAAGATGGCCCGAAACTCTAGAAAGGCACAGAGCCTGGATGACAACTGGATTTCAGTCTTGTGAAATGCTGAGCAGAGGACCCTGTTCAACTCTGTTTACATATCTGATCTATGGAACTTGTGAGCTAATAAATGTATTGTATGTTAAGCTCCTCAACTTGTTACACAGCAATAGAAAACTAACACAAACACTATTTTAAAAGCTATTATGAACTATTTCGGTATAGGAGAAGCAGCATTTCCTACGTAGAGGCCGTGAAAATAATTTATGTTCACAAAATTTATAAAGAATTGTTATCATTTTCTACCCAGCAACAAGGCCTGTGATCATCCCATCTCATCACAGAAAGTTATATTCATAACAGCAAGAGTTGTTATTGGGGTTCTATGGTCAAGGCTTTGCAACATATACAATAAACAATATATACATTCAAATTTACTTTTGTATGGTTATGTGAGTTAACATTTACTTCTTTGACTTAAAAAGCTGATTCAAGATTTCAACGGGCAACATCTTGTTTTCAACAGGTGACATCTTGTTAATGGAAAATTCAAGTTAAGGGTCAGGTATTCTTTGTTGAGTGTTGCAGCTTGTCTCATTGTCATCCCTAAAATTCTCTGCCCAAAAGCGATGTGACCCGAAATCAAGGAAATAGAACCCTGTCATACCCCTCTAGCAACTCATCTTCTATTGGTCCTCATATTGCTGACAAGATAGTGGGTAGTGGTAGCTACTGGGCCATTGAAAAGTTTTAAGACTGCTCCCTAAGTACATACAAATCAAGGCCATTGGTGACTATTATATTCCTATTCACACATTCAGTTTGTATGACATTACTGAGTCAGGCCAATTGATCAGCTATAGATCTACACAGTTTTAACAAGGGCTGAATTTTTCACCAGTAACTACTTCTTTGAAAATTTCAGTCCTTCCTAATGTATGCAAATGGAAAACAAAACACAAACATTGTACAATAGCATCTATAATGGTAAACATTTGAAGAGTGATATTGTTTGCATGCTTGCAATTCTTTTCTCCTTGATCTTCTGGGTAGTGATGTATTTGCTTTTCATTTCTTGTAATTATGTTAGCTACTTTGTGACATTATGTCAAACCTTCTGATGGATTGGTTACAAGTGAATCAGTGGACAAAAACAGAATTCAAGATTATTTGGCATGAATGCTTTATTTCACAGTTGTTCAACTTGAGTTTCAATGACACTAAAGTGGGCAACTAATAATAATTGGTAGCAGGATTCAAGTTTTCAATCCCCAAGCCAATACTCCTTCCATTACAGTGCATGTTTGCATATCTCAAACAACTTTTCCTCCACACTCATGCCCAACTGAACTTGCTTTCTAATTCACTGAAAAATACTGAAGTAATCAGAAAACATTGTCCACAAATTTCCAGCAACCATCTTTGTCAGTGTTGATGTAGTTTACCCTCTCTCTTGCTACTGTGGATGTTTTTAGCAAAGCTCAGTCCTTCTACTTGTGCAATCAATTCCACCCCATCTCATCTGCTCAAGGGACAATGTCTCAGCAGTTCCTCAATTCTTCTCTAACTCTCCTTCCACATGTTTCCTCCTCTCTACTCAATCATTTGCATTCATGTACAAATATTTTGAAAGTAAACCTTCTCAGGCTCACATTTTGCCCTCTCCTGTATCTTTGCTTTTCTCCGTATGTTTATATCAAAATTCTTGAATGAGCTGTCTCCTCTACTCATGCCTGCTCAGGTTCTCCTCTCATTTTCTGTGGAATCTATTCCAATCAGATTTTTTTTTCCTTGATGTAATTCTGTTGAAAAAACTTCTCTTGCCAAGGTCATCAATGATTTCTTCTCTATCCTGAGATTAACTCATTTAGTCTAATGATTGCAAACATTATCTCTGTGTAAAAAGCTTGCAAATTAGTATCTACAGAAAGTATACTTTCCCTCAACTCCAGACCTGTTTATCAACAAACTACTTGATAGCTCCACTTGAATGTTTCAAATCCATCTCAGATATTACATGTTCAAAACTGATGTCCTGGTATTTCCCCCTAAACCTGTCTCCTCTTCTTTCTTTTGTCAGTTACGACCAACTTCATTTTAGTTGTGCAGGCAAATCATCCCGGTATCATTCTTTACTCCTCTATTTTTCTTACTCCCTTCATCTAGTCATCAGAAGATCCTATTGGCACTATCTTTAAAATATACCCTGAAATGGACCACTTTTCACTACTGCCACAGGCACCATCTTGACCCAAGCTATCAAAATCTCTTATCTGGGTCTTTAAAATAGCCTCCCTTCATCTGTCTTGGACCACTTTCAGTCTATTTTGAACCCAGTTTCCAGAGTGATCAAATTAAATCATAATTTAGATTTTGTCACTTCTCATCTCAAAGCTCTCAATGGTTTTCCAGCTCACTCTGAGGAAAAACCAATGGTCTTTAGGTCTCTAAATAATATATCCCTCTATTTCTCTGTTCTCCTCTTTCTTTTTCTCTCTTTTACGCTGGCCTGGTGTTACCTTTATCCTTATAGATATGCTTTTATCTTAGTGAGTCTGTGCATTTGGCATTACTGCAATACCTTTCCCACAAATATCCACATTGCTAGTTCCTCAGTTCTTTCATATTTTTACTAAAAGATACTCCTTCTCATCTAATACTTCTCTTCCCATCCTATCTAGAATTCTATCCCTTCCCCAACACATATTCGTATACCCATTATAGATTAATTTATTAATATACCATATACTTTATTTATCTTGTTTGCTATGTGTCTCCCTCACTAGGACAAGAATTTCTGCTTTATTTACTATTGTAACTTGAATATCTAAAAGAGTGCTTTCCACGAAGCAGATCTTTCATATCTTTGAATAAAGGATGGTGTCACAGATCCATCAGCAGTAACATTTATGTTTTGAATTCTTATTTGAAAGGAATACAAGAAATGAGAACTGATGTATACTCTATCTCATGATCTTTCTTAGAAATATTGACAGAAATTTTGAGTAATCTCTCTGAGACTCCCGATACAGTGAACTCTCCCACAAAACAATTAATTCCATGACATTGGCCACATTATCGTTGTCTTCTAATCATCCAAGTTAAATAGTTCCTACCTCACACCCTTCAATGTTTTTTATGCTCTTGATATTAAAAGAACATAGGGTATTGGGATTTCTAATGAGAGTATAATGGCATCCTAAAAGCTATAGTATACATTTAATATGCATATAAAATTCAGTTTTGTATTTTTATTATTATATGTTTGACTTTGAGATATTTTCTTCCTTCTCTCCTTTCTCTTCCATGTGGAAGTTCCATTTCATAATGGGCTACTGATCAGACCTGTTATTTTAATGGTAGAATCCCAAAGGAAAACATGTTTCAGATGTAAAGTATTCCCCTCAGATTCCCTGGCGGTCATGGAAAGCAGGAGAAATTCTTGATGTATGAAGTCACTGTCACCATTGTCAAAGCACTGTAGTGTGGGAAATGAACCACAAATAAAATCAAAGGGTATTTCTTCCAAAGCACCGAATATTTGTGCACAAACAACAATGTTTTCATTAAATAACAAAATAATCAGACCAAATATTAATGTTTAAAAGACGAGAAAACACATCTCAGTCTAGCTGACTTAGGTGGCAATTTTTTGGCACACTTGTAAACAGTAATATATAAGGAATTAAAGACTCTCTGTCGAAGTGCCTAAACTTAATTTATTTTTGGAAATCTGAAATCCTCCATAGTTCCAACTTAACTTTCATAGCAAAGGACCATAAACGTAGTTCTCTGTCCTTTGCTCTAAAGAATTAATTTTAAGGTATGCATATTTTTTTCTTTAAGGGCTTTTCAAGCCTAAATTAAATCACCAAAAGCCTCAGTAAAGTAATATTAAAGTTGAACTGAAATCCACAAGAGCAAGACAATTTGGAGGTAGGTTAAAATTCCTTTCTTGCTCTTCGACCTTAAATCAGAGTGCTGTGTTAAGGTATTGTAATGATCTAAGACAGCGTGTCATCTTTCACGCCAGGCAGCATATGTTACAATTCCTGAATTAGAGAAAAGCTATTCCCCCAAATTATTATTTTAACTACATAGTCATTCTCAGTTTAGATTTAGGTCAGGCACCAAAGTTACTCTATAGTCTTGGGAATGAATATCATAACCCTCAGCTCACAGCATAATCACCAAAGCCTCATCCAGAAATGCATTATAGAACACACAGAAAATTTTAAAAAGATTTTGATTATTGCTTAATATGGAGAAATGAATGTGTTTATCTTCATAAATAGCACTTGCATGCAAGTGGCTCAAATGTGGCAAAACAGCCACAACAGTCCCAATATAAGTTGCAAAATCAAACATTCAGGCATGAGAAGTCTTCTTAAGTTATTTTCAAGCTTCATCCTTTTTTCTGCAATAACTAAAGCAAAACCACAGTAGCGGCAGCCATTTGCATCTGAGGAAGAGATGTTTTGCTTTGGTGATATAGTTAATGAGTCTAAAAATATTCAGTATAATAATTCTGTCAAAGCCCCCACAGTCTCCTCAATGAGCAGAAGCCTGCAGGATTCCAATGGGGAGCCGAGTAATGAGCTCTCAGCATTCGCTCCCACACCGTCCAGGCGAAATATACTCAGGCCTCTACGGTTCCACATCATTAGCAACATGAAACAAAGACACATGCTTGACTTTAATAAGCGACTAAAGTTGCTGGCTTACTAGTCTGTTACTGCACGTAAACTCTGTTTCAGTATTTCAAAACAGCTCCTTGCAAAAAGAAAGCAGGAATGGCTTTGGCTAACAGGTTTAATTTAATGTGGCAAATGATCGAACAGAATGCAAAAGAAAAAAAAAAGGACACAGGAAGTAATGAGTTTCTGACACCAAGTCTCCTGGGCTCATTGCAGACTGCAGTTTCCCTGTTGGAGATGATGGTTACGGTGGGCTGCAGTGATCGGGCTATAGGCATATGTGACTGAGTTTTAGTTGACTTTCTTGCAAGAGAGGAAGTGAACAAGCTTATTTCCCACTGGGAAAGGTTCAGACATGATTAACTTGGGTATGACCAAATAGGTCAATAATATGACAATGAATTTCTATCACAATAATTAAGTGGGAAAATTTGTGTGATTTGTTCTTCTTGTTCTTCACATACCAATAATGCATTAGCATGGATTCATTTAGTTTCTTTCATTAGATTAAGTTACATAGCTACAATTTAAGATAGTGAGGGTTCAGTTTGAATACTTAAAAGTTATTTCTGCAAAACATTACATTATTTTCCTGTATTTTATTTTTAGCACAGGCTTTGCATGCCAGCCTTGAAGAAGTGATCTGAAATCCATTTCTACATACATACTAATTACTTCAACAGTGATATTCCCATTTAATATCAGGCTTTATGAATATCAATCGCCAGGATAAAATAAGAATTATTGAAGAGAATGACATAGGTAGAGATAAGTGTATCACTTTGGGATACTGGGATTAAAAATATTTTACATGTATATGATTTTTGCCTGTTATTAAAATATTTCAACTTTATCTTACATAAAAAGTTCCTATATATAATCCCCAAATCTTGACATTGGAAGAACTCAGATATCATGATTTTCTGAAATCATGCAGTGCCTTATTTTACAGTGCTCCCCCCAAAATATTTTTTAACATTAATATAAAAGGAGAGGATCATCTTCTGGCTTTACATAATTGGACACTGAAACTTAAATTGTAGATGGTTTCCACTGTCTTCTTTTAAATTTTCATATTTTTGTTTTACGCTTATAATCAAGATAATCTTCTATCTTTTTTCTGCCATATGATACAATTTCCCCATAATATTGGAAACTACGCATTTTAAAAGTATGCCTTTAGCAAATAGAAGACAAAAATGATTTAGTCCAGCAGCAGCCCAATGCCATATCAAGGATGACATTAAAACCATCAGGTTTTTTTGGTTATGGTTATGCAACTGTTTCTTCCACAAGGATGTAATGAAATATTATAATTTTGCAAAAATCACCTTATGCTCTAAATGGTAGTTAGAGCAAATTTATTTATAAGAGAATGAAGGGAAATCTGGCATAATTTGCATAATTAATTTTTAGTGAATCCATATTTTATTTCAGGAACACATTTTTCTTTAGTAGGTTTTCACATATAATCTCCTAAATGAACCAATCTAGAATACTTTTCTGAGGTTTAATTTTACCTAATCAACCTTTAGTTTCTTTTTCTTTTGAAAAATGAGACTTCCTAATTTTAGTGTTTTGAAATTTCATTCACCTTCTTCAGAGCATCTCTCTAATAACTAACATTAGTTGCTTAATCATATGGATACATTCTTTCAGGATCCAGGAATGCTTTGTTGAGTATGGATACTATCAGCCTTAAGGGATTTGGGCCCTCTTGTTACTATTTATCTTTTCCAAGTTTATGATTAATCTCCTTGGTGAAGAAAATAAAAGCAAAATAAAAGTTCATCAGTATTTACTTCTACTTATCTTTGACTTTGGACACTCAAAGTGGTGAATCCTTTTTTTAAATGCATTCTATTTTATAATAAAATGGCTATCTTGGCACATACAATTTTATGATATAAGTCTATGATTTATTTTTATACTACATTTTAAGTTGTAAGAGGTATGTAAGCCAAAGGATAAGTTTTTTCTTCTAACTAAAAAATGATGTCATTTGCTCTGCCTTCAGTGTGGAAATAAAGTATGAGGTTTGAAAGAGATAATCTCACTCAAGAAGTGGACATGGATGAAAGATATTTCACTTAAGTGTCAATATTGCACTCTCCCAAGAAAAATCCAGGGAGGACTATATTTATGCATACAAATATCTTGCCAATGTTATAACCACTCCTATTTAGACAATCTTGTTAACATCAAGGTACACTGTGTCAAAGATAATGACTTATTTTAAAAATTCACGTTTGTGGAGAAGCAATTCTGAAATGGTAGAATAAGGAACTCTGAATATATGCCCCTTTATAAAGCAAAATTTTTCAAAAATCAACCATGAAAGAACTCTGAAAATTAATCAACATCTTGCCTACAGTCTGAAGAGTACCCATTCAAGGAAAGCAGCTGAATTTCTGTAAAAACTGTAAGCTTTGTAATGTTCTAGGCTTGCCCTATTCCCATTCTCCTACTTCAACTCCTTGTAAATTTGGAAAACCAACAGCCTTAATACTACAGTAACTGTGAGAACCAATTTCTAGTAAACACTGGATACCGCAGAATGAGTGTGGCGCTCTTGTCACTCTTTGATCTGTTGTGAAACTCCCTGGAAAAATCCCATACTCAGTGTTTATCTTTATTTGACGAGACTCATAGTTTAATCAGTGTAAACAAGCCCATGCTTAGAGCGTTTGTCTAGAACAATCAGTAGGAACTGATATCACAGTTTCCTGGGAAAGTGACACTCACTGGGGCTAGCAAGAGGCTAACTGAAAAACTTAAAAGGAAAAACTGGAAAACAAAATGTCTTTAAATGGTCTTTGAAAATCTCTGAAAAAGTACTAGCAATCTAGAAGGCACAACTATGGGTAAGGCAGTTTACATTCTCAGAAAAGACATGACAGTGTTCCACTTTCTCCCTGCTGTTTGTTCCAGAGGATCTGCATAAGCAGGAAGTGAAGGAAAGGACATAATTATAACCTGCTGAATTGTTTAATGTTTGCATAACACACCCACACACAGAGTCCACTGACAACATCTGGAAGACTTATTGGTTCAGTTCATTTAAAAAATATTTGTCAAATTACTAGTCTGTCTGGGGAGAAGTTTCAGTAACTGCTCACAATAAAGAATACAAACTTTATAGAATTGGTCCAGGAAAATAACAAAACAAAGAACAGTGGTAGCAATAATAGCAATAACAACAACAACAAAAACCCTGGGGAGAAAAACTTTGATTTCCAGAGTTGCCAAATTAGATTACTTGAAATGCGTAGTTTTGAGCAACATTAAGAAAGTATAAAACATGGAAAGAAACAGGAAAGAGGCCAGGTGCAGTGGCTCACACCTGTAATCCCAGCACTTTGGGAAGCTGAGGTGGGCAAATCACTTGAAGTCAGGAATTCGAGACCAGACTGACCAACATGGTGAAATCCCATCTCTACTAAAAATACAAAAATTAGCTGGGTATGGTGGTGGGTGCCTGTAATCCCAGCTACTTGGGAGGGTGAGGCAGGAGAATCTCTTGAACTCAGGAGGAAGAGGCTACAGTGAGCCAAGATCATGACACTATACTCCGGCCTGGGTGACAGAGTGAAACTCTGTCTCAAAAGAAGAAAAAAAAAAGGAAAGAAAGAAAAAGGAAAGTATGGTAAATCATGGACAAAATAGTAAATAGAAAAAAGAAATCCAAAAAGCCCAGATGTTGGATTTACTAGGCAAAAATTTTAAATCAGTTGTTATAAACATGTTCAAAGAACCAAAGAAATCTAACTTAAAGAACTGAAAGAATTGTATGCATGGTGTGCAACTAGAAACAATCAATAAGAAAATCAAAATTATAAAAAAGAACCAAATAAAAATTCTGAAGTTAAAAAGTAAGATGATTAAAATAAAAGCATTTCCTGGAGGGGCTCAACAACAGACTTTGGTGTCATAGGATAGAATCAGTAAACTTGACATAGGTCATTTGAGATTCTTCAGTTAGAATAGAAAGAAAAAGAATAAAGAAAAGTTAACAGAGCCTCAGAGAGTTGTGGGGCGAAACTTCCAAATTTGGAGGAAAAACATTAATCTACATATTCAAGAAGTTTGGTAATCTCTAAATATAATAATCAAATTTCCACATATAGAAATATTATAGTCAACTTTTGAAAAACAAAGAGATAAAAAATAAAAAAGAGTGAAAAAAGTAAATCATCATGTAAAAGAGATTCTCAAAAAAAAAAAAACATAAATAGCTGACTTGCCATCAGAAGTCATGAAGGCCTAAATAATGATATACACAAAGTATTCAAAAAATAGTGTCAACCAACAATTCTGTATCTAGTTAAACTATGTTTCAAAAATGAAGAAGTTAACACATTCCCAAATCAGCCAAAACAGATTTTTTGTTTGTTTGGTTGGTTTTGGCTAGCAGATCTGCTCTAAAGAGTGTTCTTCAGACTAAAATTAAAAAACAATATTAGGCAAAAAATCAAATCCACATTATGAAATAAAAAACATCAGCAAAGGTAACTACACAGATAGATAAAAATTGCCATAAAAATGTATTTTTGGCTGGGTGTGGTTACTCACGCCTGTAATCCCAGCATTTGGGAGGCCGAGGCAGGCAGATCATGAGGTCAGGAGATAGAGATCATCCTGGCCATGGCGAAATCCCGTCTCTACTAAAATACAAAAAATTAACCAGGCATGGTGGCCCGTGCCTGTAGTCCCAGCTACTCAGAAGGCTGAGGCAGGGGACTCACTTGAACCCGGGAGATGGAGGTTGCAGTGAGCCAAGATCACACCAGAGCACTCCAGCCTGGTGACAGAGCAAGACTCCATCTCAAAAAAAAAAAAAAAGTATTTTTATTTGTAACTCTTTTCTTCTTTTCATGGATTTAAAAGACAACTGAATAAAGAAATAATTATTAATTGTGTTGCTGGGCTTACAATGCAGAAAAATGTCACTTGCATGTCAGGAATAGCACAATAATGTGAGGAGGAGCAGAGCTTTATTGGGGTCAAGTTTTTGAATACTATTAAAATCAAGTTAGTATTAATTGATATTAGATTGTTATAAGCAAAGGTGTTACTTGTAATCCCCAGTGTAAGCATTAACAAATTAACTCAAAACACGTATAAAACAGCAAAGGAATTAAAATGGCACACGGGAAAATATATACTTAACGTAGAGAATGAAGCAATAAAATAATAGAAGTATAGAAAATGAAAACACTTAGAAAAACTTAGCAAAATGACAGATGCAGAAAAAGCATTTGACAATGCTTAATGAAAAGTACCCAATGTGACAGGAAGAGAAGGGAACTTCTTCAATTTGGTCAGGACTATTGACAAAAATCCCTTTAGCTAACATTATATTCAACAGTAAATATGTATTTTCTTCTATAGTCAAGAAAAAGACAGTAATTTTGTCAATACATTTATGCAACATTTTACTGTCAGTTTTACCTGGGGAAATTAGGCCAGAAAATAAATAAAAGTCATTCAGTTTGGAAAGGAAAAATGTAAACTATCTCCACTTACAGATGATATATGACATGCTTTTATATATAGAAAATCTTTGAAAATCAGTAAACAACTATTAGAACCAATAAGCAGGCTCTGGGAGATTGAAGGATACAAGATCAATGAACAAAAATCAATTATACTCTATACACTATCAACGAATAATCTCAAAATACCAGCATTCCAACAAAATAGCATCAAAATAATAAAATACTTTGAAATAAATTGAACAAAAGAAGTATAAAACGTGTGGGCTATAAGTAGGGATACTGTTGAAACTAATTAAAGAAGGCCTAGTAAATGGAAAGACATCCTGTGTTCAAAGATCAGAAGACTTAATATTGTCAACATAGCAATACTTCCAAAATTCATCTACAGGTTTAACACAATCCCAATAAAATGTCCAGCTACATATTTTTGGAAAAATTTGAGAAGCAAATTCTAAAATTCATGTGAAAATGAATTCATGAATGATTCAGAAGAACCAAAACAATCTAGCAAAAGAACAAAGTTGGAGTACTCACTCTTCCTGATTTCAAAACTTGCTACAAAGTTACGGTAATCAAGACAGTGGTAGTGATATAAGAATAGAAACGGAAGAATAAAATAGAATTGAAAGTCCAGAAATAAACCCTTAAATTTGTGATTAACTGATTTTTGATTAAAGTGCTAGGACAAATTCAATGGGGAAAGGAAGTTGACATCCTGCCTTATATCATACATAGAAAATGGACTCAAATGGATCATAGATATAAATGTAAAAACTAAACTGCAAAACACTTAGATGAAAATCTACCTAATTTGGGATTAGTCATGAACTTCTTAGATATGATACCAAAAGCACAAGCCACAGAAGAAAAAAAGATTGAAACTCAAGATAAATTAAAAACATTTGTGCTTTAAAGGATACCATTAAGAAAGTGAAAACATAACCAAAGGAATCAGACAAAATACTTGAAAACCTTATAGCTGTTGAAGGACTTCCATCTTTAGAATAAATGAGGAACCCATAAACTCAATAAAAAGGCAAATAACCCAATTTTAAAAGGAGCAAGATATTTGAATAAACATTTATCCAAAGAAGATATATAAATGACCAATAAGCACAGGTAATGATGCCACACATCATTAGTCATTTGAGAAATCAAAATAAAAATGGAATATCACTTCAAACTCACTGGAATGGTTAAAAACCAACCAACCAAACAACAAAAAGCAGAAAACAAAAACTGCTGACCAGATGTGGAGAAAGTGGAACCCTCATACATTTTGTGGGATTGTACAACGATATTGTCACTTAGGAAAACATTCTGGCAGTCCCTCAAAATGTTAAACATATAGTTACTATATAACTCAGCAATTTTACTCTGAGGTATACACTCAAGAAATATGTAAATACATGTCCACACAGAGACTTTTACATGAATGTTCATAACAGCATTGTTTATAATAATACCCTCAAAGTGGAATCAACCCAAATGCCCATCAAGTGATGAATGAATAAACAAAATATGGTATAGTCATATGATTAAATATTATTCAACAAACAAAATGATGGAATACTGATGCAAGCTCAATGAACCTTTAAAGCTCTGTGTTCAGGGAAAAGAAGCCAGTGACAAAAGGCTACATCTACATACAGTATGATTCCATTTATGTTAAATGTGCAGAATAGGCAAATCTATAGAGACACAAAATAGATTAGTAGTTATAGTGACTGAAATAGGAGGCAATGTGACGCCACTGCTAATAAATATGGAACTTCTTTTTGGAGTGATGACATTTTCAAAGTTAGTGGTGATGGTTTACAAATCTGTGAATATATAAAAACTCACCACTTTAAGTGGGTGAGTTTTATGATTTGTGAATTATATCCCAATAAAGCCGTTATAAAAAGTCCCTGTTTGCAATATAAATAACCAGAGCTGGTATAACACCACATTTCTGATTTTATGAGATACTTTTCTACCAATAAAATATCTTGTTCATATAGAGGTTCTCCAGAGAATCCTTAGGGAATAGTTAGGCTAGAAATTCTCCATACAATGTTGTTGCTTGTTTAGTTATCTACCTTCTCATATTCATATTTAAATGTGTTGAGGGCAAAAATAGCCCATCTTGCTTCCACAGTGCCTGGAAATCGGCATTTAGTAAGTATTTTTGATTTCAGGATAAATGAATAAAAAGAAGCTGTAAAATCAGATGTTGGCAGAAGGTTGGTGGCATGCACAGAATTCAGACAAAGAAAGGCAGAGGGCACTCTGACTAGCTATTTAGCAAGTGAATTGATAAAAAGAATCCTTAACATGTGTATATAAATGTTCCTAATGTGGTGAAGAACATCATCTCAGGCTGCCATAGGGAAAACCCAGTTGAAGAATAGCTTGCTCTTTTCTTATCCTAGGTTGTCCAAGACACATGTGATTGCTAATTTAGTTTTTAGGTGGCCCCATAACTGGAGGACAACCAACCTGTACACTTGGTTCCTATATTAGGAGATGTACTGCTTCTTCACTCTTATATAAGGCATTTCTCCCATCACTAATTAATTAATAAAATAAAAATATCATTTATTGAGCACTTACACCATTAGATGCTGTGAAAGGTACCTTACTTACATAATGCAAGCATCTTAACAACTCAATAGAGTGTTACTTCCATCCATGTTACAGTAAAGGAAACTGATACTCAAGGCTGATTTAATATCGCTAGTGATAAAATCAGGAGACATGGCTTTAATTCCTCTGTGTGACATCAAAACTCATGAAGACTCTTTGTAATGAAATAACTTTGGGGGTAAACATTAGTCTATTATACATCTAAATGCTATAAATCAGAATCCAGAGATGTGAAAACCCAGATGACCATTCATTTCATGATCCCCTTAACTGAGAGATCTCACTGATTTTATTTTTTTTAGCTGGAGTCTTGCTCTGTCTCCCAGGCTGGACTGCAGTAGTGCAATCTTCGCTCATTGCAACCTCTGTCTCCCGAGTTCAAGCAATTCTCCTGCCTCAGCCTCCCAAGTAGCTGGATTACAGGTGCCAGCCACCATGCATGGCTAATATTTTTTGTAATTTTAGTAAAGATGGGGTTTCACCATGTTGGCCAGGTTAGTCTCAAACTCTTGACCTCAAGTGATCTGCCTACCTCGGCCTCTCAAAGTGTTGGGATTATAGGCGTGAGCCACCACACCCGGCAGAAATCTCACTATTAATATCTTACGTTTCCAACTCTATCATTCTTGCTGAAAGTTGTGTTGTCCTCCATTAAACAAATTACAGTGATACAAAGAAACTGAAATAATGTTGCTCACATTTTTTTATTAGCTGACAAAGGATTTCAGAAATATAATGCTGCCATAGTATAAAAATAATTGAGATTTAGACATCACTATTTTTAATCCGCTAGGGTACCACTACTCGTGAATACTAAAAATAATTGATTTCCTTTAAATAAAGATACTATTTGTATTTATAAATCCATGTGCCATTTTGCTTTTGTTTTTAAAATATAAAATAATAGTGAATGTATGTGTTATGTCTTTACTTTTTTAAAAACAATTGCTGATCACAATGGGAATGTTTGCAATTTTATAAATCAGGGGATGTTTAATTTAAAATTACGTACTGAGTTTCTCCATGGATTTAGCATTTTTGCAGTAAGTTGTAAAAATGTAAATGAATTCCTGCCCACAGAGTGGCCTAAGACAAACAACCGTATTTTTTTCTGATTTCCTAATTAAAACATCTCTAAGTTAATTAATTTAAGATAATTTTAGGTTGTATTTACTGACTATATTTATAAAACTCTAGTATGTACTACTATTATTTGAAAATGGCGTGTATGTTAGTGTCAAGTGACCACAGGATACTATGGCCATCACGTGAAGAAATGAGAGTTGGATATATATAGTTTCTGAGGCTCTACTGAAAAACAATTAATGTAAGAATAATTCCATCATTTCTCACATAGGATTTAGAAACTGGTAGTATCACAAAAGCTACTGCAATAAGGCCACTGCCACCTGGAGGCTCAGAAACAGCAACCAATATTAAATACACTCACACATAACTCTGAATCAGATGACTAAAGAAAACAAGCAATGATACTGGCAGATCACCAACTGAAAATATGTTGATCTTGTCTACCTTCTTACAGGTGGATCTTCTGTATACCAAGCAGTCTCAATGGCCTGACTGTTTCTTTCACCTGTTCTGAATCTTTTTCTACCAGTTTTTCTTTTCTCATATATTTTCATTTTCATTGCTACGGACTCTTTCAGTGCTATATATAAATATTTGAGACTGCATCTATGTGAAAAAAAATAACAGGCCAGGTGTGGTGGCTCACACCTGTAATCCAGCACTTTAGGAGGCCAAGGTGGGTGGATCACTTGAGGCCAGGAGTTTGAGACCAGCCTGGCCAACATGGTGAGACCCCATCTCTACTAAAAATACGAACAACAAAACACACAAACACACACAAAACTTTTCCCTTGACCCTTGGTCTGTGACAAAAGTGTCACTCTCTTGTTTTCATTCTTAATTCAAGTTTCTTGAAAGGGTACCACAGTTCTTAGTTGACCTTCCTATTACCTCACCTCATGTTTATTTCTCAAACTGCTACAATTGCTCTCATGAAAGTCCCCAGTGTGACACTTCTAAGCATTTGAAGCCTTCAAACACCTACTCCTATTTGAACTTTTCTCTACTTCATTACAGTGCTAAACACCACTGCTTTATATTTTTATTGCCTTTTAATGGTGGCTTCCTTTTAGGCTACTCAACTAGACCTCTCTCTCTCTCTCTCTCTCTCTCTCTCTCTCTCTCTCTCTCTCTCTCTTTCTGTGTTTATATTTTAAAAATTATTTACTGGTCACCAAAAATGTTCTAAAAAGAATAGGTATATACTTTTCTTTTAATTTTAAAATTAAAACAGTAAATTCAGGAAATTTGGGAAGCAAACATCTTACAAAAACACAGAAAAATTAATGACATATCATATTACTGCCTAATGGTCTTTTGGTATGTTCTTCCAGTATTCTCACAGA
Organism: Cacajao melanocephalus; assembly: GCA_963573385.1. Taxonomy (NCBI): domain Eukaryota; kingdom Metazoa; phylum Chordata; class Mammalia; order Primates; family Pitheciidae; genus Cacajao; species Cacajao melanocephalus. The sequence goes on along the minus strand of CAUYLG010027925.1, from coordinate 16,950 downwards.
GGAGGACATATGAAATGGAGATAATGTGATGGTCATTTGCCCTTTGCTCTCAAATCCTTTCCCATTGTTTTGTGTGCTGGTTTGTATTTTGGACGGCTGACTCCTGCAAACTACATTAACCAGGCTTTCTCAGTTACAAAAAGGAAATGATAAAGGAAGGAAACTTAGAACATTAGGAAGAAAAAAAATGTGATAAGCAAAAATATAAGTAGGCATAATACACTTTTTTCTCTAGAATTTTCTAAATTATATTTGGTGGTTGAAGCAAAAATTATAACATTGTCTGTTGTGGTTCCAGATGTGTTTAGAAGAAATATTTAAGACAATTATATTACATATGGAGAGAGCAGAGGAATGTCAAGGGAGGCAGGGTTTCTAACGGACACCAGTGGACTGTGACAAGTTATATATTTATAATGTAATACCTTCAGCAACCACTAGTAAAGCTACACAGAGATTCACTAAAATACAATATAGAATAATCCAAGTGGATTTCAAAAATATATTCCAATAACCCATAAGAAGTCAAGAAAAATAAAACTAAGTAATGAAAAACAGGAAACAAATAGAAAGCAAACGGAAAATAGGATGGCAGACTTATGCTCTAACATTAATAACTACATTAAAGGTAAATAGTCTAAGTACACCAATGAGAATGGAGACATTAGCAGAGCAGATTAAAAAGACATGACTCAACTACATACTGTCAACAGGCAACTCAATCCAAATATAATGATACAGGAGGGCTAGAGATAAAGGATGAAAAGTGATATAAAGATACTAACTGAAAGAAAACAGGAATGACTATGTTAATATCAAATAATCTCGACTTTATGGCAAAGAAAATAATCAGAGACATAGAGGGTCATTATATAATAATAAAAGAATTAATCCATCAAGAAGTTATAGCAGTTCTAAATGTGTACGAACCCAAAAGCAGAGCTGCAAAATATGTGAAGGGAAAACAGAAAGGATGAGTAGAAAAATCCACACTAGTAGTTGATGATTTCAACACCCCCTCTCAATAATTGAGAGGACACCTAAACAGAAAATCATTAAGTCTAGAGAAGAACTCAACAACATCATCAATCAACAGGATTTAATTGACATTTATAGGACATTCCATCCAACAATAGCAGAATATACATGTGTTTAAGTACTCATGGAACATATACTATGACAGACCATATCTTGGACCATAAAACAAATACTAACAAATGTAAAAGAATTGAAATCACACAGAATGTTTTCTTCAACCACAGCTAGAGTTCCATATCAGAGTGTTAACAGGAAATCTAGAAACACTTGGAAAATAACACATTTCTAAATAATTTGTAGGTCAAAGGAAGTCCCAAGGCAAGTTAAAAAAGTACATTGAACTGAATGAAAATGAAAAAGCAACATGTTCAAATTTGTTAGATAAATCTAAGGCAGTGCTAAAAGAAAAATTAATAGCACTAGGTACATATATTAGAAGAAATGACAGCTACCAAATCAGCAGTCTAAGCTTCCCAAACATCCCAAGAAACTAGAAAAATAGGAGCTAAATAAACCCAAAGCAAGGAGATGGAAAAAATACAAAAACAGAAATCAATAAAGTTGAGCATAGAAAAATAATAAAATCAATAAAATAAAGACCTGAATACATCTCTATCTTCAATATATATGTTCTCTGAATACATCAATAAAATTAGAGAACTTCTGGCAAGACTGACAAGGAAAAACGAAGGGAAGAGACAAGTTACTAATATCAGAAACAAAGCAAGGTATATAGTACTACCGATCCTGTTGACATCAAAAGAATGACAAAGAAATACTATAAACATTTCTATAAATGTAACTTTGGCAACTTGGATGAAATTAACCATTCCTCAAAAAGCATGAACTACAACAATCCACACAATATGAAATAGGTTATTTAAACACACATAAAACTATTAGGGAAATTGAATCCACAATTTGAAAACTTGCAAAACAAGGAATTTGCTAACACATGGTTTCACTGGAGGATTTTATCAAATGTTTAAGGAACAATTAAAACCAATTATATATATTCTCTGTATTAATTTTCTAGGGATACCATAACAAAACATCACAGACCAGGTAGCTTAAACAACATAAACTATTTTTTTTTTCACAGTTCTGGAGGCTACATGTCAAGGATCAAGTTGTTGGCAGGATTGTTTTTATTCTGAGGCCTCCTTCCTTGGCTTTCAGCAGGCTGTTTTCTGTCTGTCTCCTCACTTGGGTTTTCTTTTTTATGTGTGCATCCCTGACATCTATTTTTGCATCCAAATTTCCTCTTATAAGGATACCAGCCATACTGAATTAGGGTCCACCTGTATGATCTCATTTAACCTTAATCACCTCTTTAAAGTCTCTACCTCCAAACACAGTCAAATTCTGATGTACCAGCTGTTAGAACTTCAATGATGAATCTGAACACAAAATTGACACACTTTATAACATATTTTCACAGAAAATAGGAACACTTCTCAATTTATTTTATGAAAGTACTATTATCTTGATACTAAAACTTGACAGATAGTACAAAATAGTGTTAACTACAGATCAATACATCCTTACGAATATAGATATAAAATTTTTTAACAAGGCAATAGGTAATAGAGGCCAACAATTGTATATAAGGAATTATACAACATAACCAAGTGGACTTTGTTCTAGGGATTCAAGCCTATTTCAATATTTGGAAATCAGCCTGTGTCATCCACCATATTAACAAATTTAAAAAGAAAAGTTTCATATCAATAGATGCAGAAAAATTATTTGATAAAACTTAAAATGGATCACTTATTAAGATGTAATAAAACTATAAAAATTCTAGACAAAAAAAATCTTTGGGATCTAGAAGTAGGCAATGGGTTCTTAAAGTTAGCTCTAAAGACAGATATATAGATATAAAAATTTAAATATAAAAATTAAGAACAAGATGTAAAAATTTTTAACAAGACAATAGGTAATAGAGGTAAACAATTGTACATAAAGAATTATACAACATAACCAAGTGGACTTTGTTCTAGGGATTCAAGGCTGTTTCAATATTTGGAAATCAGCCTGCATAATCCACTGTATTAACAAATTTAAGAAGAAAAGTTTCATATCAATAGATGCAGAAAAATTATTTGATAAAACTTAAAATGGATCACTTATTAAGATGTAATAAAACTATGAAAATTCTAGACAAAAAAATCTTTGTGATCTAGATGTAGGCAAAGGGTTCAAGAGCCAGCTCTAAAAGCATAATCTATATAAGGAAAGAAATGATAAGTTGGACCTTACTAAAATTAAAACTTTTGCTCTGTGAAAGACTCTGTTAAGAGGATGGAAAGAAGAGTTACAGAGTGAGAGAAAATATTTGCAAGTCACTCACCTGAAAAAAGGCTAGGCTATATTTAAAAATTGTCAAATCTCAAAGGTTAAGAAACCAAATGATCCTATTAGAAAATAGGCAAAAGACATGAAGAGGTATTTTACCAAAGAGGATATACATATGACAAATAAGCACATGAAGGGATGAACAACATCATTGGTCATTACGGGAATCAAATTAAAACCACCATAAGATCTAAAAAAAATGGCTAAAAAAAAAATAATGAGAACACCAAATGCTGGTAAGTTTGTAAAGAAATTTGACTTACACATTGCTGGTAATAATTTAAAATGATACAACCACTCTGAGAAACCGTGTCAGTTTCTTAAAACACTAATCATTTAACTACCATATAACCCAACAATTGTACCCTTAGGCATTTATCCCAGAGAAGTGACATGTTCATACAAAACCTATGCATGGATGTTTATAGCAGCTTTATTCATAATAGCTAAAAACTGAAGACAATCCAGATATCCTCCAACAAGTGAATAAGCTATAGTACAGTCATATCCTGGAACTGCTTAGCAATAAATTGGAATAAACTATGGATACATGCATGCATTTACCTGGAGAAAATTTCATAGGAAAATAAATTATCTCCTGTGGTCACAAGCTATATGATCCCATTTATATGACATTCTTGAAATGACAAAATTATGCAAATGTAGAATACATTAGTGGTTGCCAAGTAAAGAAATGGGTGGTTGAGGAAGAAAAGTGGGCATGGTTATAAAAGAGCAATATGAGGAATCCAGTTGTTAATCAGCATTTTGCATTCTGAGTGTATGAATATCAGTATCTGGTTGTGATATTGCTGCATAGTTTCACAAGATGTTACCATTACGGGAAGGTGGGTGAAGAATACACAAGATATTTCTTCATTATCTCTTACACTGGCATGTGGAACTAAAAACATCTCAAAATAAAAGTTTAACTTAAACTTTAAAAAATAATAGTGCTCAAGAATTTTCCAAGATTGATAAAAGAGTTGAACCACGCATTTCAACAGGTTTTAAAATAGAAAACAGTATGAATATAAAGAAAAACATCCCTAGATGTACTATATACTATTGTTGAAAACCAAAGTTAAATTACAAATCTTAAAAACAGCCAGAAGAAAAAGTATATTACATTTAAACAAGCAGGTAGAGATTGGTAACAGATATGGTAGAAATAAAACGGTAGAATTAAAGTGCCAAAAGTAAAGAATCAAACAAAAACAAAAAAACCCCACCTCATCATACAACATAAGACAAATGAAGAAAAAAAGCAATCGACCAATCTAAGCCCAATAATAACATCTTTCTAAGGTGAGGCAAATTCAAGTATTTTTAGACAAATAACTCCTGAGATAACTCATTGCAAAGAGATCTGTACTAAAAGAAATTGCCAAAGGATTCTTCAGGCAGATGCAAACATGGAAATGCAGAAAGAATGAAGCTAAAAAGAAATGGAAAACATATTTGTAAATATAAAGCAATACTAACTGTACAAAAGGATAATAGAATCTTTGGGGATTCAAAATAATTGGAAAATTGAAATGTATTGCAAAACTTATACAAAAAACAGAAGGGAATACTAATTTTAACTTACTCTAAAACTCTAGCATTTTTGGGGAAGTGGTAAACATAATAATTTGATTTTGATTGTAAACAGCCAAGAATACATGTTATGATATCGAGTGCCCATGAAAAGGGTAGTAAAAATAAATAAATAAATAAGTTATTAGAGAGAAAAGTGGAAAAATGAAAATATCTTATTATTCCAAAAACTTAGGTGGAAGAATGAAAAAACTATACACAAAAGAGTAGCTAAATAAAATTATGGTGGCATAATAGATAAAAACAACTGTAACAATAGTCATAATAAATGTAACTAGAAACAGCCACAATTAGAACTAGAAACAGCTACAATTAAGAGTAAAAATAGTGAGACTTAATTAAAAGAAAAAATCCCTGCCACCAAAATAAATCTGAAGAATAAGAAAATAGAAAGTGTGATATAACATCAGAAAGATGTATCATAAAGCACGAACAATATAAAGTAAATATAACAATAATATCTAATTTGAGTTCATTTCAAAAAATTTTACTAGAAATTAGCAAGATATTTTATATTGAAAAAGTACAGCGGGAAGATGTATCAATGCTAGTTAAGTGTGCACCTAACAACATATCATCAAAATATATTAAGCAAAAACGATCACATTGTAGGCTGTTAGGAAAGTCATAAAATTTCAAGGGATGGCAATAATTCAGATTTCATTCTCTGATCTCAGTGGAATAAAACTACGAATCGGTTATCAAAAAAATAACTATGAAAACAATCTCCAAATATTTTGATATTAGGCAACAAATTTTCAAAAAACAAATTAACAAGTGAAAAACACTAGTCAAAAAAGAAATCTCAAGATAAATTAGAAATATATTTAGAAATGAATCTTAATAAAGAACATTACATTTAAACTTTTACAATGCAGTCAAATCACTGCTGAAGCAAATTTAGAGCTTCAAAGTTTGAGAATCAATGCTCTAAATTCCAATTTAAAGAACTTAGTGAAAGAATTGCAAATGAATCTAAAGAATATATTAATGGTAGGTAATAATAAAGCTATGAATAGAAATTGAACACATTTACAGTAGAGAAAGACAACAAAACCAAATGTTCATTCTTAGAATAGATTAATAAAATAAAACAAAATAGGCAAGTTACCAAGACAGAAGTTAGATAAGGCACAAATTATCAATAACAGGAATATAAAAGCTGAAATGACTACAGATCCAGTTAAAAAAGTAATGAGAATATTGAAACACATTCATCATAATACATTTCAAAATTTAAATGAAATGAACAACTTCTTTAAGCAATTCATTAGACTGCATGACTTTTCAGAGTGGCTACACCATTTTGCATTCCAACCAGGTTTGAATAAAGGTTCCAATTTTTCCACATCCTTAACAATACTTGCTATTACCTGTTTTTAAAAAAGTTACAGCCAGCTAGTTGATATGAAGTTATGATGTTGTGGTTTGGTTTTTATTTTTCTGATTACTAATAATTAATGTCTTTCATTATTTTCCTGATTACTAATAATTATGTTAGCTGTGGGTTTTTGTTGTTATTGTAGATGCCTTTATTTGTCAGATTAGAAAGTTTCTATTTCTAGTTTATTTTTAAATCATAAAACAGTGTTTGTTTTTGTAAAATGCCAAATTTATGTCTATTGAGATGCTCACGTATTTTTGTTTTTTATTTTATTGGTGTGGTGTATTATATTAGTTGATACCCAGATATCGAAATAATCTTGCAAACCTAGGATAATTCTCACCTGATTATAATGTATAACTCAGTTTACATGTTGGAATTTGTATTTTATTAAGGGTTTTTGTGTCTATGTTCACCGGTTATTGGTCTGTAGTTTTCTTGTAATATTTTTCTTGTTTCAGTACCAAAGTAATACTCATCCCATAGAATGAGTTGGGAAGTGTTCCTTACTTTTCTAGCTTTTGGAAGAGTTTGTAAAGAATCTGTGTTAATTCCTCTTAAAACTTGTAAAATTCATCAGTGAATCCATCTGGCCCTGGGCTTTTCTTTGTGGAAAAGTTTTGATTACTAATTCAATATAATTACTTCTTATAAGTCCATTCAGATTTTTAATTTTTCCTTCGGGGAGTTTTGACAGTTTGTGTCTTTCTAGGAATACACAAGTCTTACCTGAGTTATCTAATTGGCTGGCATTCATTTGTTTATACTCCTAACTCATATTCCTTTTCATTATTTTAAAATTGGTAATAATATCACTTCTTTCAGTTTTGATTTTCATATTGCATCTTTCTATTTTATTGGCTAGTCTAGTTTTGTCAATTTTGTTGGTCTCTTCAAAGATCCAGCTTTTGATGTCAATGTTTTTCCTCTGTTATTTTTCTATTATCTATCTCATTAATTTCTGCTTTAATCTTTTTTATTTTCTTTTTACATACTTGCTTTAAATTTAGTTTACACTTATTTACTGGTGTCATAAGACAGAAAGCTATTGATTTGAGACCTTTCTTCTTTTTTTCATGCAGGCATTACAGCTATAAATTTTGCTCTGAACACTGCTTTAACTGTATCTCATAAGTTTTGGTATGTTGTGTCATTATCATTTATTTCAATGTATTTTCTAATGTTCTTGTGATTTTTTTCTTTTACTCATTGTTTATTTGGGAGTATATTTAATTTTACTTATTTTTAATTTTCCCAATTTCCTTCTCTTAATTTCTAATTTCATATCTTGTTTCTCAGAGACCATACTTCATATTATTTCAAATTTTGTAAGGTTTTTTGGGGATTGTTTTGAGGTTATACTGGAGAATATTCCATATGCTCTTGAGAAGAATATATATTCTGCTGGTTTGGGATGGAGTATTCTATATGCTTCCATTAAGTCTTAGGTTAAAATGTTTTTAAAGTCTTCTATTTCCTTGTTGATCTTCTTCTTGGTTGGTTTACTCATTGTTGCAAGTAGAGCACTGAAATTTTCAACTGGTATTGCTGAATTAACCTATTTCTCTCTTCAAGTCTGTCAGTTTTGCTAAATTTATTTTGGGACTCTGTTGTTTCCTGCATATATATTTATAATAGTTATTATCTTCCTCATAGATTAGCACTTTATCATTATAAAATGCTTCTCTTTATGCTACAACATTTAAAAATTTAAAGTAGGATATTAGTACAAGTTTTCAGCTTTTCTTTTTTTGCTATTGTATAATACATCATTTTCCCATTCTTCTACTTTTGACCTATTTGTATATTGAATCTAAATTATCTCTTGCATGTAGGAGCATGTAGTTGAATGTTTTCTCTTCATCCAATCCAACAATTTCTGTCTTTAGATTAGATTGTTTAATCCATTCATATTTAATGTTATTATTGATATAGTTATATCATCTGTATTAGAGTTTTCCAGACAGAACTAACAGAAGACAGATGACAGATAGATAGATAGATAATAGACAGATTGATAGATGATATATAGATAGATGATAGATAGATTGATAGATAGATAGATAAATAGATAAATAGATAGATAGAGATATGGATATGAGAGAACTTAATGGGGAATTGGCTCATATGATTACAGAAGCTGAGAATTCCAGCAGACTGACCACAAGCTAAGGACTCTAGGAAGCTAGTAGCAGGGCTCAATCCAAGTCTGAAAGCCTCAGAACTAGGGAGGTCAATGGTATAACTCTCAGTCTGAGACCAAAGGCCTGAGGACCTGGGTCAGTTGGAGGCATTGGTGTTAAGTCCTGGAGTCCAAAACCTGAAAATCTGGAATTCTGATTCAATTATAGAATTAAAGTTGACTCCTAAAATTAACTATCATATCATCCATTTGTTTCTTTCTAGATGTCTATTTTTGTTCCTCTACTTCTTCATTGCTTTTTATTATATTAAGTGAATATTTTCAAGTATACAATTTTAATTCCTTTGATGACTTTTTTTACTACATATTTTTGGATTTTTTTTTTAAAATGCAGTCTTGACCCAGCTGTAGTGCAGTGGTTACTCACAGGCACAACTCTAGTGCACTGTGGCCTTAAACTCCTGGCCTCAAACAAGACTCCCACCTCAGCCACTTGAACATCTGGGAATACAAGTGCATACCCTGCAACCAGCTCCTGGATTTATTTTCTTGTTGGTTGCTTGAGGCCTACTCTATACATTTTAACCTCCCAGAATCTAGTTAATTGTATCTTAATTCAGTGACATGTATATACATTGATTTATATAATTTTATGTCTTTTATAAAAGTAGAAAGAAGAGCACAAGTATATATTTAAAGATGTTGTTATAGTAACCTTATTTACTATTTCTGACTTTTTTTCATTTGTTCCTATGGATTCAAGTAACCAGCTGGCTCCAGTACAGCTTTGCTCCCATCCTCCTTCTTTGTGTTAATATTGGCAAATACATTATAATGATACAAATCCTGGACATATATGCAACATAAGTATATACTTTGAGTCCCAAAATATATTTATAACAATGTTCATGGCAGCACTGTTCATGATAGCCCCAATCTGAATAAGAATAAAAATGTCTGTCAGCTATAGATTGGGTAAACAAATTGCTATTTATTCACACAATATATAGAGCAATGAGAATAAATACTATCTAGTAATGAGAATAAACTACTACTACATAGACCAGAATGAATAAATTTCATGAATATAATGTTAAATGGAAGAAGTCAATCATAAAAGATAACACAGTGCAATTCTAATTACATAACATTCGCAAACAGGCAAAAGTAACAGCAAGTCAGGACTGTGGTAAACTTTAAGGAAAAGAATTGTTTCTAAAAGGAGGCATAATGTAGGCCTCTGGATGCTAGTGTTCCATTTACTGTTTTTACATCGTTGTGTCTGCTTTTTGCAAATTAATGAGTTTCTAGTGTTCATAGAACTGAGATCCCTGTTTTGTTCTGGTTAGTACCAGAGTTTGCACCTAGCACCTATGGGCCACCCTTAAACTTAGCTACATGTGTATCTCACAAAATCACAGCTCCTTCTTTCAAAGCAGCATGAGAATCTCTTTATAAAGTGTCTTATGTGATATATTTTAATCAATAAAGAGTATCCCACCATAATCACATATTCTGTTCACATTCAAAGTGAGTGAATTACGTAGGAAGTACAACCAAGAGGAGGGGAATCTTAGAGCTATCTTATGATCTGCCTAAGAAAGGGCTGTAAAATTACCTGTGCATTTTCTTGTATGCATGCATACTTAAAAATTGATTTAAAATATCAGTAAAAATGCTACTATAGGTGCTAGCATAGGTTGCTAGGGACAACATATGGGTAGTAGATGCTCTGTGGGGTACTCATGAAAGGTTACTGAGAAGATTGGACTTTTCAAGAAGACCTTCATATGCAAAGAGCTGGATGAGAAAACCAAGGTGTCTTCAACAAACTGGAAGTACTTTAGTTTGGGTGCAGATTTGGGGTGAGAACTGACAGAGAAGAGGAAAACACAAAGTTGAGCACATCTCTTCTCTGTTTAAACCTTCAATATTTTCTTATGGCTTATGGAAGGAAGTCTGACACGCTTATTTAAGCCTTCCCCATCCTCTTCTATCTTTCCTCAGCTTAATTTTTATTGACAACTCTTGAATTGGGAAAATTTGACCACATTGACCTTCCTATCATTTCTTTGAAAATGCCGTGCACCTTTCTGCTCTTAAGGACTTCACAGGGCTGTTTGTTACCTGTAACTCTTCACATACTAGAGAATCACCTTAAATGTTGCATTCTAAAGAAGTCCCATCACTGTTCTCATTTATGGTCTGTTGTATTTTCTCTCATTTCTGTTATCATAAATTATAATTACAATTACAAATAAAAGAATTGTATCACTCCTCCAACAATCTACAAAAGGAATGCATTTGGATAGGGTCCTTGGCAAAAAATTTTAATTTAGTGTTATGAATCTTTAATTTTGTTTTTTTTTTTTTGGTAAAGTTCAGCAAGTATCTTTTAAGAGAACAGGTCTTTGAGAAAAAGTAATTCTTTTTCTCCTCATAAGTTTATCCTGTAACTGTTCTCAATCTTTCTGCATCTTCTCACTTTAGTGTTTTCTGGATGAATCCAACATTTAACTCCTTCCCTGGCATCTAGTTTAAGGGGTGACTCTACTTGTGCCTTTGTTCCCAACCTCGCCTGTCTCCTTGAGGTTCAGTCCATTAATTATTCATTCTTTCTATCCTATTCCCTTTTTAATTGAATGTCTCTTCTTAGTTCACAAGAGTATTAAACCTTTCCCAACTTAAAAGAAAGCAAAGGCGTAACTCCCTTCAACCTAGAATCTTTTCTAGCAGTCAACTCGTCTTTCACTAATTTTTCCTAGTCAGACTTCCTCAAAGAGTGGGCTGCATTTTTATCTTTTCCCCGTTTGTATTCTCTTCTAAACTTACTTAATCTGTCTTTATGCAATAATACAATGTATTTTTCAAAACAACATAGGCTTTTCAATTCTTACCTTACTTAGCCCACTAATTTTTTTCACATTATGTGTTCATTCTTTCAGATTGCTATCTAACCCCATGACTTATTCTGCTAATTACACATCGACAGAACCCAAGACAATATCTTTGTGTATAGACACACACACACACACAAACCTATATAAAAAGACCAGAAATTATCTTCTAGGTGTCAACGCACACCTAAAACTCAACCAATGTCATCATGTTTCCCTACAAACCTGTTTTCCTCTTATTAAACCTGTCTTTTAGAACATCACCTGTGTCCCAAGCAGGAACCCTTGGGGTCACTTGAGGCCCCTTTTGCCACACTTTGCATTTGCAGCTATCTTGTGGCATTTACCTCTGAATTATGTCTCATCTTCTTCCTTCCCATGGCATCCTTGCTGACACCTTTTGCATTAGGCTCTGATTATTTCCTGTCCGGGAAACATTGCAAATGTTCCAGAGAGAACTCCTTTCCTGTCTTTTTCCCTCTAATACAGTCTACACAATTGTCTCAAAGGGCTTTTCTTAAAATGAAAGCCTTATCCTGTCACTTCTCTGCCTAAAAGCTTTTTATGTAAACCAGTAAATTTTATGACAAGGTCAAACTCCTCATGTCAGCACATAAAACTTTTCCAAATTGGGTTAGTGACTTCTTGTAAGTTTCTCGAAAGTGTCACATTTTTCCAGTTTGACCTTTATATTTGCTGCTTCTTTTTTGTTTCTGAGATACGTTTTCTAACTTTACGTATGTATGTAACCTTCTCTAGTCATTCAAGGTTTGGAAAAGCTGTTTTTCTAACCGGCCTTTGTTGCCTTCCCAGACTTATTGACATGCCCCTCTGTTCTCATGGTGTCTTTATTGTGTATACAATGATTCCACAGTATTTTAATTGTTGCAGTATATGTCCAGATCCTAGCCTAAACTCTTGAGGATTTTTCAATTCCTTTCATAAATCATGGTGGCTAGCATATATAGCAGTTGTTCCTCAATATATATAAGTTGAATTAATTACAATTCATTTTAACTTACTGATAATTATCTTATTTTGATATCTGTACATCACACGCTCATTCAATACATATTATTAAAATAATGCCCATATAATATAAAGTGCATTTCGTTTTATGTACCTGAATATAGAGATGAATAATACATTTTTATTTATAACACTCAAGGAGAGAGCAGTTACTTAAAAGGGGGTATGGAACATGAGACATGCTTATTTAAGGTCAGCTATTTGGGAATATATGAGTAGAAATGAGGTAGAACTCATTAGAGGGGTACAAATCAAACTCTTGAGACTTATAGAAAGGAGAGATGACTTCTCTTAGGGTAGAAGGGAGGCTGTTTATAAAGGCAGAGAAAGTAGGCTTTGACCTCTGGTTTGATAACAGATTAGAGTTTGGATATATGGAAGTGGAGGGAAACATATGAATCAGAATAAATAAGCTGAGCATAGGCAAACAGAAAAGCACAAATCCCAGCATATAAGTGGAATGGTTTGGTCAACCAGAAGGGAGAGTAAGTAGCAACAGACAGTAATGAAGCTCAAGACAAATGAGTGGATAAAGAAAACATATATCCACACACACAGTGGAATATAATTAATCACAAAAAAAGAAGAAAATCCTGTCTTTTGTGACAACATGGATGAATCTTGAAAACATTATGCTAAGTGAAATAAGCCAGATTAAGATAAACAAATATTGGAAGATCTCACTTGATGTGGAAACAAAGAAAAAATAATTAAACTCATGGAATCAGAAAATAGAAATGTGTTTCACTGGGGCTGGGGCTTGGGGGAAATGGAAGATTATGGTCAGAGAGTTAAAACTTTCAATTATAAGATTAACAAGTTCAGGTATCTATTGTACAGCACGAGTGGTGATGAAAGTGTTAATTAATTTGATTGTGGTAATCACTATATAATGTATAAGTATTAACATATCAAATCATATTGTATAACTTGAATATATATAATCTTTATTTGTCAATTAAATATTCAAAAGAGTTTGGTTTGGATCACAATCTGGGAGGAAAATAAAGCCAAGGCTTTAAAAATAAGAGAGAAAAAAATTCAGAGTTTTTTTTGGTTTGATTAAAAATAAAAAAGTTGAAAGATTCATTGACGTCAATTTATAGTATCACTATAGCACAATGGGGATTTCAAGAGTTTTTACATTCCATAGGTATCTATTTCTTGAAAAAATAGTAATGTGGCATTTTCTATTTATGCCCAATTCACTGAACTTCACTGCAATTTGAAACAAACACAAGAATGTCAAATGTCATAGAAAGAAGCCTAAACTCTTTAAGCAACTTAAAAGGATATCTATGTGATTTGTCATATTTCCCATGATCTTTATATAATTAAAATTTTTTAAATGTAGTAATATTTAGTATCTATAAATTCATATATGAAGAAAATAATATTTTCCTTAGAAATAACTCATGATTCTCCTTGTGCCTAAAAAAATTCTATTTATTATTTAATTAATATACTAATCAATTATTCATTATATGTCATTATTTGTCAGACCTTGTAATAGGTACAGAGTATTAAAAAGTGATTAAGACATGGTGCTACCATCAAGAAAATCAGTAGTTATATAATACATGGCTGTAAGAACACCAAACTCCATGAGAAAATGTCACAGGGAGAGAAAGCTCTAGGGAAATCTTTTTGAGAAAAATGATATTTGCACTGAGTCTCAAAGGATGACTGGGAGTATAGAAATCTGACTGAAGGGGAGGCAGCCTAGAAAGGGAATGGCATGAGCAAAAGTCTAGAGCAGGAAACAACTTGGTGTACAAAGAGAACTACACACAACTCGGTAATGCAAGAGTCTATAGTGTAAAAATAGGTGGCCCAAAATAAGAATGAGAGTCTGGCAGAGTCCACATGATTGGGAAAGTTTGGATTTTGAAGAGTCACTGAAGGGTTTTAAATAGCTATGAAGAGGGAGGTTTTGAAAAAGGCTAAGACTAGACACAGGAAGACAGAATAGGAAGCAGTTGGTGTAATCCAGATGACAACTACATAAAAGAGGATACTAATAATAGCTGAGTTTAGGATATAAATTATATGGACTTGAAATTTCCAACATTTCTTTTTGAGTGGAAGAAGCAAAGTGTTGAAGAAGACTAAGAGCAAGGCAGACTGTGGTCAAGGCAGAATCAGGAGAGAACAGTTCTTCAGGAACCAAGGAACTGTCAATATAATGATAAATAGCACCTAAATCCACACATATAAGCATCAAATACTACAGAAAGGCCTTGTAATATAATGATCGAAATGTGGCTGGCACTTAATCAAAATACTTTCTTGAAAAATTGTTTTATTTACAAAACACACCAAGATATTAATAGACTATGTTGATTTTTAAATGAGATAGTCTCAGATCTAAGCCTGGTTTTTGTGAATTCCTATGTTCCTTTGATTGAGTCTCTTTAGAAAGCAGGTGATGCATTAATACATTGATTATCAATTTTTCCAGTAATTTTCTCCAGAAAAACTCTAAAAGCACATTTGTAAACTTCTGTCATTGATAAGCTCTATCTAACTTACCTGTTGTTGATAAGTATTATCTATCTAGCCTTAATTCCCTGTTTATTCATGATTGTACGATCACACAATTGGAAGTATTTTATTATTTTTCTACCATAGTTGACTAATAAGTACACCTTTCTTTTAAAATACTTTCTTTCCTCCTTGACAATGGAGAATTCTGAACTACTCTCAACAGTCCAGCTCAGGGATGTAAATGCTCTTCTTCTTTCTCAGAAGTTTATGAAAATATTTAAACTCTCTTGGATACATCTCTTCCTCAACTTCCTTTCCTTCTTCAAGTTAGACACCAAGAACACAGCTATATTTTAAGTCATTTTAGTGATACTTATACAGGACTCATACATTTTCAACAGGAAAACTAGGCTAGCTCATTCCTGAAACCATGAGTGACCACTGGTAAAAATGATAAGGTTTACTTATTTTTAAAGATGCAGGATCATTATTTGAAGTAGAATAGGAATGGGTGAAGGCAACAGCATTATTGCCATAATAGAAATTATTTCTATTGTAATACAATCTACAACTACTTGGATCTGTGCTGTATATGTAACAATTTGAATTTCTCTTAATTCTCTGTTACCAGGGGAGCCAGTGGCACTTTAATTATTGCAAATTATGGAGAAATTAGACCAGAAAAACACAGCTCCCAGTTTTCTCAAGAAAAGCATGATTATTTTATATACATATAAGCATCATAGCAAAAATAATCATATTACCAGAGCAAAGTACTATAGACATTTTCTTTCGAAAAGTTTGAATTTTATGACAAGCGCTAAAATGCTGAAAATTCAACATGGTTAAATTAGCTCAAGTCTGTAGCATCAGGCAGAATTAAAGTCGGATTGGAAAACTATGAACAAGAAATCTGGCATACCTCAAAGATGTATAAATATATCAGGGAAGCTTGGAGTTGGACTACAATGCAGATATTACATCATAAAAATTTAAGACATTATTATACATTGAATTTTCTCATAACTTTAAATATTGGTCCTTATTTCACTTACTGATTTTTCTGCCTTTCATGCTGGTATGTCAGTGAATTAGATATACTTGTATTTTTTAAAAAAGCATATTAAGACATGCTTCTGACTGATTGCCTGCCAAGGAATTCCAAGTGACCTCTTATTGTAGAACAGCTAAAACAGAATGGCACATTCTTTGGGACATTCTCATTTAGAGAAGGTAGTGAAGACTTGAAGAATCTTTTCTACTGCATTTACAGAAAAATTACGGCAGGCTAGACCAGTAAGAAGTGGATTTTTTGCACAACCTGAGTCATCGACAGTGAGGTAGAATGAGGTTGTCTAAGAAGAGATGCTGGTAGTATCACTGACATCAGAAAATGGAATCTTGAGACAATTTAAATGTAGACAAAATGACAATGGGACTCCCATTCACCTCTGGCTAATGAAAATATCCTTTTTCGAGGAAGACTTTCCTAATCTTCAACATATGCCAAGGGACTCCCACCAATTTAGTTTAAGCAATGCTCTCAAAATCAAGGATTATCAAAAACACAAGAAGGCCAGTCAATCAAAACAACAAACATTTGTATATGGCCAAAAGCTCCTATTTTAAAACTACAACATATAAAATACAGAAGACATGTATAAAGTATTTTAAAAGATTAAGTTCTAAATAACAAAAATGACCTGTAAACAAAAGAATATTAAGAATGAACAAAGACATAAAAATAAAACAAATGAAACATCTAGAAATAAAGCATGTACTTCTTCAAATAAAAACATAATCAATAAAACACTTGAGAGATCCAAGATGGCCGATTAACAACAGCTCAGGATTGTAGCTCCCAGTGAAAGCGCAGAGTGAGTGGACGCCGCACTTTCAGATGAATTTTTGTTGCCCACAGACTGGGAGATTCCTGGTGGAGGAGCCACAAGGGTCGCCAGCGTGACTTTTTTGGCCGGCGTGGCTATTTTGCTGGTGCCCCAGCGCGGCACTTC
>CAUYLG010027924.1:0-12006 GCA_963573385.1 Cacajao melanocephalus | reverse complement strand
TCTCTACAAAATAGTAAAAAATTAGCCGGGCATGGTGGCACATACTTTCAGTTACAGCTACTCAGGAGGATGAAGCAGGAGGGTCTCCTGAACCCAGGAGGTCAAGACTGGCTGAAGTGAGCTATTAAGTCACCTTACTCTTGCCTGGGTGACAGAGTGAGACTCAAAATAAATAATAAGAAAAAAAAAGAGAAATAAAAGCCACAGATTGTGCAAAGAAATACTATACCTATAACAAACTAGGAACACTTGTCTAAAAGATAAGACAAAATTCATCCAAACAAACAAAAGACAACAATTTGTAAAGAAAAATTTCCAAATGACCAAAGAATACGTAATGCATACGTCTACCAATTTTCCTAGGATAGTTCTGATCCATGCCTACTGACATTGCTTCCGATTAGTAATTCTTGTCATTCTCAAGAATTCTTTTAATTATTATAATAATACAAATGAATATAATTAATACATTTATTTTAAAATATTTACTCTTGAAATCTTAGACCACTTATAAGAGTTAACCAATACACTGTGACAATATCTCACTTATTTTGGACGCTGTCCTCATTATATTCAGACTAGAACTTACTTGATTTTAAGTAGCCATCCACTGTCTCAGACTTTGTAGTCACCCTCTCGTTTTTTTTCACCTAAATTGTTACCTAATGACATTTTCTGCTTTTAATTCTATGTTAGACAGGTTTAATTCTTAGGCCCAAGTATAGTATATCCCTATTAATTATGATTTGATTAGTTCTATTTTTAGGTATTTTAACCCCATAAAATATATTAATATTTTAATTTTTGATCATAGTCAAAAATTATTCATCATTGGTTTCCTTTGCATTCATAGTTCTATGAATATATTAGCTACCCATCTCACAACTGAGCAATCTAGAAACTTCATACACATGCTATTAAAATGCTGAATTAAATTAGGTGATCAATATATGTTTGCAAATTTATTGATAAATTTAAATATTTATAACTATATGGCTTGAAATACATGCATGTAATTATATTAAATGTGTTGATATATAAATGCACTATAAATCATCAGATAAGTATAATTTCCTTTGACTATTCCAAGTGATTGGCAGTAGAGTATAAAATATTTAGATTTAGAGCCAGACTGAGGAGGTTTCACTCCCACCTCAACCACTTCTCACTACATCACATCTGAGGAGATACTTAACCTCTCTGTGGTAAGTTATCTTATCTGAAAAAGGAGATAACTCAAAGTATTATTCTGAAGATTAGTCTAATACCTAAAATCACTCAGAGTACAGTTATGCAATTGTGCAATATGATAGTTCTACTTTACACAGAGCAAATATTCAATAAATGTTTCAAGGACAGTGGTTCAATCTGGTCTGGAAATTCTGTGATATAGGCTCCTTACATCATGTTTCTTTGTCACTCTTGAGGACTTAGTATTTGTCTGCAAAGTCAAAGTGGGTCATTGACATGGTCATCCTCCAGATGGCTAGAAGACAAAAGTGTATAGAGAAGTGCATATTCGATGCCTTAAGACTCATAATTGGAACGGTGCTTACCATTTCCACTCATATTCCATTGGCAACAATGCAGTTATGTCATCACACCCAGCTCTAGGGGAGCCTAGTGAAGGGAGTCTATTATTCTCTTACTCTGCAAGAATGGGTGAAGTAGATTTGCGTGAAATAGAAGCAGCCAGGATCATATTTGGCATTGGCAACATGAGGTTGTTGCCCCTGAATGGTTATAAGGGGTAACATAGAATTAAGAAAATGTCTCTAAATGGGTGTTTCCCAGATAATTAAAATTAAGAAATTCTTTATATAAATAATAATGTAGGAGAGATGCAGCCAAAGCTCAAATGCAGTTTTAATCTATCTGTACATATTAGGATACTGAAACATTTTTTAAAAATGCCATATAGAAAAATTGTCTTTACAGGTACTCACGTAACTATTTAAGCAAAATTCCCTCATTATCGACGTAGACATGTAAACTTTCTCCAAATTTATTTCAAGTACCAAAACTGGGACTTTGTAGAATATACTTTGGGAATTACTTTTTTAGTTACTGCATAATTTCCAAATTTTTTGTATTTGCTTCATTCCAGGATTATACCCACAACAGCAGGTAAATCACTGAAGTCAACCCCTGCAGGTTCTAGAGCCTGTTGTGGAATGATTGCTCCTGATTACGTTTCATACCTAATCAAAGAAAGAGCATATTTATTCCTGATATGTTTTCAGAGAAAGTTGTTTTCAGCTTTTTTAAGCCTGCAGTAAGCCACTGGTAAATCCCCTCCTTTATAGCATAGAGTGGCTTTTATCATGACAGTATTTTGATGAACCCAGGGGGCAGTTGTGGGAATTATGATATATCTTAATTTCTTTGGCCACTGTCTCTCCTCCATCTTTCTCTAATCTATGCTGATTGTGCTTCCACGAGTTAAAATCTAACACCAGACAATTGCAGCAATAAACTACATTTCCTTCCAGCCTATGTGCTCTTAATGAAAACTTGCTTTCTACTTACTTATTTTTTGAATTATTATTATTATTATTATTATTATTATTATTTTGAAATGGTGTCTCATTCTGTCATCCACGCTGTAGTACAGTGGCATAATCTCAGCTCACTGCAACCTCTGCCTCCTGGGTTTAAGCAATTCTCCTGCCTCAGCCTCCCAAGCAGCTGCGATTAGACAGGTGTGCATCTCCACACCTGGCTAATTTTTGTATTTTTAGTAGAAACAGGATTTCACCATGTTGGCCCAGGCTGGTCACGAACTACTGGACTCAAATGATCTGCCAGCCAAAGTGCTGGGATTACAGGCATGAGCCACCACACCCAGCCTATGATAGCATCTTAATAGATGAGAAAAACTTGAAAGTTAACTATTAATGCATGGCAGTGTTATGGTATTTCATATAAAAATATGAAACAATGTAGAACTATTTTTCTCTACCCTACAAAGATACAGTTTTCTATTTTTTCCTTATGGAACGTCTTGGTATCTACAGTTGAGGTAATTAATTGAAGTTAAGCAGTATGTAATCTAAGTTGTATTGATGATTAAACTTGTTTCTTTTATTATTATTCAAAGTGAATAATAAAATAAGGACATGAATAGAAACATGCAGCCCTGGGAGAGGACAGTTAGCTGGATGCCTAGACAGGGTATTTCCCATTTCCAATTCGCTAAAGTTGAATCAGGAATCCAAATATGTCCAGTGACCTCAAAAATTTCAGTAACAATGTGGCAATTGTGTGTGGGAGAGAATTTTGATGCAAGGGTTCTTTTCCTGCAATGCTAAAATTAATTTAAGCATAGCTATTGGAAATTGGATTTTGTAGTAAAGAAAGAAAACTGCAAAGGAAGTTCCCAGAGAAGAGGTTAAAAGCAAGGCCAGTTCTAAGGATGCAGCACAGAGGCTTAGTAACCTACCAGGAGAGAATCAACCCACAAATAGCAGCATTTGCTTTATCTCAGACAGCAACTGCTTCTTTTATAAGTGACACATTTTTCTGAGCAGAACAACTTTTGAGTATAAATTTATGTAACCAGTCATAACACATGAAATGTTATATCCCCAAGACAAACTTTTCTGATCAAGCATATCTACGTTCCCATTGTAAATTTTCCAGTGGGAATAAGTAAGAACTTCACCTTCTTTGTCCTAAATATAAGAATTATTCATGCTTTATTGAAACTCATTAAGTGAAAAAGATGAAATTTTGAAAACTGAAACATAGAATTAATTCATTTGACAAAGCAAGCAGTTGATCTTGAACAAAGGGATACAACGGGCAGATTTAGGGCAGATTTAGAGCATCCAGGTTTCAGAGGCAAAATTACAATAGATTTAGCTTAAAGATTTTAATTGGCTTTAATCTGTGATTCTAGAATCACACAACACTTTATTTTTATAAAATGAGTGCCCCAGTGAACTGAGTAGAGGCATTCAGCTTTATAAGCAGAAAGGGGCCATAGAAAGTAGAAACAGAACAAAAGTAGATTGGGTGTTTGAAAGTTACTTTCACTGTAAATGTTAAAGCCAGGGAACTTCCTTATCATGTCAGCTACAACGGGCCTGTTTGGGGATTTGGCTATTACTTTTCTATCTGTCCTTATTTCTTGGAAGGTTGGATAAAAAACAGATTTGTCTTGGTGATATATCAGCATGAATAACTCCATTTTAGTTTGGTCTGTTGAGCCTAGTGAAGGAGCTCATTCTAAAGCAATAACCTCCTGTAAATTCTACTTAACACAGGTAAAAAGGTTGCTTTCAATTGCTTTAGGCATGTCTAGATACCTAGACTTGGTAGTTTCTGGAGAAACACTAGAAGCAAATCAATTCATTTCTTTTGGTTCTTTATAGCTTCAGGGTCTTCATTACTAGAGGACAACTTAGGTGAACAGCATAATTTTTCTTTTACAAAAGTATATGTCTTCCACTGAAATTTCAAGGATTGGAGGTTATACCATGGTGGGCCAAAGAACTGTGAGTGGAGAAAATATGTCAGAGTTCACCTTATCTTCCTTTGTTCTTCACTGCCTTTTTTGGGTGGCATTGCTTTTCCTGAACCTAGGAGAGAATTTGTGAGGAAGAACACATACATAAAGGAAAAATAATCACTAGAATACCTTAGTTTGTATTCTAGTAGGACAGAAATGTCCTAAATCAGATTTCAGAGATATCTATGTGTATTTTGAAAATACGTATTAATCAAGCTTTTTGAGTGTTGTTTACCTGTGAAGTGATGTCTACAAAACTAGCCAACTAAATAAATGATTTCCTAAAAGGCAAATATATCAACAAAATTAAGTAAGCTAATTGCCGTGCTTAAGAATAATGACTAAAGCTGCACCCAAGGTTTTCTCTGAATCTAAAAAGATTGTTATAAAAAAGTTTATTGGAAAAAATTTAAAAATGAGGTTTAATGCTTTGTTAATTGATAAATATGAAATTATACATTAAAATATCAAAATGTTGACATACGGTTTTTTAAAAAAAGAAGTTAAATACATTCACTTAAATAATATTTACAATCAAATAGTGATTATCTCACAATCCTAAAGCATATCAATTCTGGAATGCTCAGATCACAAAATGAAATGCTATTTAAGACTCAAAACTCACAGATATATAAAGTAAAACAATCCATATGCACAAAGTGCTTGACCCATAAAAATAAAAAGTATGTAACTCAGGAGAAAAGCTGAGTCATTGATGTCTTGCATAATCTATTTTGGGACCCAACACTGTACATAATGCTGCAGGAAAAAAATGCATAATTTCTATATCAATCACTGCATATTCAAAAGAATATACACTAACCTTCTCCACAGCTATTTATTTAAAATAATCACCCTACTCATTGAGGCAGTACTCCTAGGGACACACATAAATCTACTTTTCACAACTTGGAAGCATTATTTCATCCTAGTTTTAAAACAATTAAGAAACTATGAAGTAATGTGAGAGAGCAAAGGCTTGGAACCAAGGGCCTGCTTGTGAGCTGTGTGATCTTGGACAGTAACATTGCCCTCTACAGCCAAATTCCCTTACCTATAAAAATGGAATAACAATATCTACACCTCACTGAACAATAAGGAGGGTTAGGTGGGATAATATTTGGGGCTTACATTTTAATTTTTAAAATATCAGGCAATTCCAGTAATTATTACATTTGTAGTTGAAACAACATAAACTTCCTTCAAACCCAAAAGTACTATGTAAAGTGTCAGGAATCTCAATTAAGAGCATGATGGCACTGAGCCTGTTGTGTCAAATCGCACAAAAGTTGTAAAGAGAAATTGTCTGGGCCATTCATATTGATTCTTGAGACTTTCTATGGCAATCACCTGTTTGGGTAGAAATAGACGAAGATCAGATCAAAATCTGATTTTTAAATGTGCAGATTGCCACACCAGTTCAATACACCATCCTACCCGGTATTTTGGAGAAAGTTAAGAACACTAGCTGGGAATGAATGAGGCCTTGAGACTTCGAATAGAGATATTTGTGCAGACACAGATGAGGCTAAAATTATTGAGCTCCATTCCTTGAACCCACTTTTTCATCAGCAGTAACTCCTCTCTATTCTTAAGGAATTTAGTTTAACTTACATAAAAACTTCTCAATGAATTCACTCAGGGCATTTTCCTTATATGAGGATATTGATTCTCTTCAGATCTTCATATGTGTGTGTGTGTGTGTGTGTGTGTGTGTGTGTGTAGATATCTGTATATAAATTGGTATAATGGTATATATGATATATATATATATAAGATGGTATATATATTTTGCAATGCTTAAAATATATACACATGCATATATATATACACACATATATACATATATATACACACACATATATACATACATACACATGCATATATATATACACACATATACATACATATATACACATGCATATATAAACATGCATATATATACACACATATATACATATATACAAACATACAAATATACACACACATATATACACATATTGTAAACATTGCAAGATTTTACTAAATTTATGTGAAATAAGGAGAAGCTACATCCTCTATCATTAAAAAGGTACATTGTGTGTGTTGCATCCGGAAGTTTTATTTCACTTAGAAAATTTTGAGTAAGTAAGTAGAACCCAGAATAATACAACCTCTACATTTTTTCTTCCATGCTGAAAGTCACGTACTACTCAGTCCAGTATTTTATGAAGTTTCTTAATAATAAGTGTTTATAAACCTTTTTTGAAGCTTATTACTTAATAGTAAAAGACACAATCAGAGAAATGCATATTCTTTCTGTTGCAACAAAAATGAATGAAAGTATACACTGAAAACAATAAGTCAGGCTTCTTTTCTCAGGCAGTAATGTCAGGGATCTCAAATAAAACATCACTGAAGCTATGAAAAATAGTATTAGAAAAACATGCAATGTGAAGTTTTGCTATACAATATAATGGAGGTGCAGGCATTTATAAAATCTCTTTCCTTATTCTATTTACTAGATTTTGATTCAGCAATGAAATAGAATAAGAACAAATTGTTTGTGTTCACAGGCCTTTCAAGCATATCAGATCAAATGACACATACTGGGTAGTACTTATTTATCCTGAAAAAACACAAAAACTAGAGAAGTCGCAGATGCAGAGTTCCCTTACTGCTAATTTATTCTGAGATAATGAAATGAGATCTATCCATGTTGGATATTAGATTTTGGAAGAAGGGCCCTAGTCTTTGGACTATGTAACTTATAAAATCTATAGCTCCAGAAGTATCAGGCCCTCTTCTGGAAATGATTAGGCAGTGGGATTCATCATCCATTTGTTGTTGTGTAATAAGGCAGACCAGTGAGAACACTGACCTTATCTGCCACTTCATTATTCTTATTTGAGTGTACATCAACCCCTCTAATGGTACAATAGGAGACTGGATTCCACACTTTGTTGGTGAAGGTACATAATATGGCAAACCAGTATTTACAAGCTCTGATTCACCATCTCATCATTCTATTAAGACTGGATATCTATCTTAAGTACTGGTTGTAGTTAGTTTTAACAGAGAAAATTTCAGTTCACAAACAGTCCTGCTAAGCAGGAGACTAAGTCATTCTCTGTCAGGCTATTATTCAAGGTATAAAACGTGAACAAATTATTTTTAGCTCTCAGAGCTACAGAAGGAAAGATTTATGAAAAACATTTATCCAAATCTAAATTCTTTCTTTAATTTGAGTAAAATGTTTTACAGTGAAAATGTAATTTTCTCCATTGATAGACCAGCTAGCTTCTTTAAATGGAATCAAAGGTAATCAAGGGAAGAAACTTAGAACCTACAGGAACTTTAAATTTCAGTGCCTGCTACAGGCAACTGAAAATTAGTGATTCAGTTATTCCATTGTCTATAAAGACATTCTAACTTATTTTTAATACAATTAAGCATATAGAAGAATATTAACAAATCTTTTACATGAGATGAATACTGATTACAAGTTGTTTTCTGTCATACAAAGATTTGCTGGTTATCTTGTGGCAAATGCTTACAGGAAGTACTTACATATTTGTCATATTTAAAAAAGAAAAATGTTCAAAATTTTATAGTTTTTTTGTGATAATTGGTGGCAATTAGTATATCATTGGGTAGTTTCAGAAAACTAAGCGAGTAATTATGTAAATATTATTATATATGAACACATTACTTTTTGAAAGAAATGTTGAAAATAAAAAATCTTGAAAACATTTCTATTTGCTTAGTTTTGTTGCTGAAAATATATATCAACCTATAAAAATTCTTAAATGTACATTTCAAACAAATGTTTTAAAATTACCTCATACAATACACAAAAATTAATTTCAAATGTATCAAATGCCTAAAATAATAGCCACAGTCATAAACTTTCCAGAAAGAAATAATTGACACTTTAGTTTCAGCAATAACTTCTTACCTATAACACCAAAAGCATAATCCTTTAAAAAATAGAATGATTAATTGCACCTTCCTTATGATTAAAAATTTTGCTCTAAAAGACACCATTAAGAAAATGAAAATGAAATGCAAGTTACAGAGTGGGAGATGGCATTTGCAAATCGCATATTTTTAAAACACTTGTATGTTGAATACAACTCAATAGTAAGAACAAGCCAATTTCCCAATTTTAATAATTGACAAAAGATCTGAATGGATATTTTACCAAAAATATACAAATAATTAATAAGCACATAAAAAGATGCTTAATATTATTAGTCATATAGGAAAACACAAATTAAAATTACAAAATGAATCAATACTGAATGACTATAATAAAAAGTCTGATAATATCAAATATTAACAATATATGCAGAAACTGGTATACTCTTCCTTTGCTTGTAGGAATAGGGATAAGCACTTTTAAAAATAGTTCGGGAGTTTCTCAAAAAGTTAAACATGAACTTGGTATGATCCAGCAATTCCCACACTAGAAATCTACTCAATAAAAATGATAACATGAATCTACCCAAAAACTAATATGCAATATTCATAGCAAAATGATTCATATTAGTTCCAATTTGCAAATAATCTAAAGGCTGTCAACTGGTGAACACAAAACCAAAGTGTGGTAAGTTTATATGCATTATTTTATGAATGTACCTCAAAGTTGTTATGCTAACCCAAACATAAAAGACATGTATTTCTATAGTTACATGAAATTCCAAGAAAAGAAAAATCTATTAAGACAGAGAAGTGATTGCTTGTCTAGAACCGTGGGCAGAAGCATGATTTAATTATAACCATAAGGGGACTTTTTGAAATGAGGAAAATATTCTGTTGCTGGTTTAAGGTGAGAGTTGTATAACTCTAAAAATGTATAATAAATCATTGAATTTTATACATATACTATGTGAATTTTATTGTGTGTATATCTCAAAGTATAAAGGAAAGAAAAAATAACTATTCAAAAATGAATAAAGTAAAATAAAATCATTAAAATGTTTAATTAATCCAAAGAAGGCAGAAAAAAGAAATAGTTAATAGAGGCAGAGAGAGAAAGAGAAAACAAATGACAAGATAAAATGTTCAAATCAACAATAGCAATAATCATAATGAACATAAAAGGTTAAACACTCCACTTCAAAAGTATAGTTAGTCTAAATAATAAAAAGATAAAGCCCAGTAATATGCTGCCCAAAAGGTATACACTAAAAATATACAAACCAATTGAAAATGAGAATCGGACAATAGATACCAGGTGCATTAAGGAAGCTGGTATGTCTATATTGATAGAGAAAAGTAAGTGTAAATGAAATATTATGTAATGATTAAATGATAACTTTAATACAAATACATAACCATCCTAAATGAGAATGCAATAAATAACAAAGCTTCAAAATACACTTAAAAAAAACTGACAAAAACAAAATGAGAAATCAAAAAATCTAAAATAAATTTTGGAGATTTTAAGTCCATACTCTTAGTAATTGACAGAACAATTTTTGAAAAATCAATAAGTATGTAGAAAATCTAATCTACACTCTGGAAAACCTTGCTCTTACTGACAACTGCAGAACAATATACTGAATACTTCAGTATACACATTTTCACATGAAACGTTCATCAAAATAGACTATATGCTGGTCATAAAACTTTAATTACAAGATATCCAGAAAAGCCAAAACAATTGAAAATTAAACAATGCTCTTCTAAATAATCCATGAGTCAAATAATAAATCACAAGGAAAATTAAAAATATTACATATTAAAAGACAATAAAAACTCAACACATTATAATTTATAAGGCCCATCTAAAGCAGTGCTTGGGAAGAACTTTGTGATTTTAAATAAGTATACCAGAAAGCAAAAGAGATTGAAAGTCAATTATTTCCATTTTCACTTGAGAATTAGAAAGAGTAAAATAAACCCCAAAAAAGCAGAATCAAGGATATAAAAAGGATAAGATTTAGGGGTTAACAAAATAGAAGATGAACGATAGAGAAAACTAGGAAAACAAAAACTTGATTCTTTGAGAAGTTCAGCACATTTCAAAACATCTAGCAGGACTGAAAATAGACAGAGAAAAAACAGACATTACCAAGATTAGAAATGGAAAGGAAATATACTATAGATACTGCAGGCATTAAAAGGATAATAAGGGAGTATTATGATCAAATTTTCACTACCAAATTCAGCCACTTAGATGAAGTAGAGAAATGCCAGTATAACTTACTAAAAGTTATTCAAGAAGAATAAAAAAACTTGAATAACTTTATGTGTATTTATGAAACTGAAATACAAATTTATATAGTTCCTGAAAATGAAACACTTTCACTACAGTTTAACTGATGAATTTTTCAAACACTAAAGGCAAAATTATACCAGTTTTATTTTAAAAGTTTCAGATAATAAAGGAGAAGGAAACATTCTCTAATTTATCTCATGAGGACAGTAAAGCCACAAAGGGAAAGATCTGACAAAGACATTGTAAGAAAAGAAAATTGCAAACATTCCTCACAGACATAACCACAAGTATTTGCAGATTAAATCTAAAAATATATAAAAGAAATAAAACATCACAGGCAAGTGGATTTTAGCCCAGAGCTTTCTAAATTTGAAAACTTTTACCTTGAAAAGAAACAACTAAGGAAATGAAAAAAAACAAGCAACAGTGACAAAATGTTTCAACTGTCTGATAGAGATCTTACATCCACAATATATAAAGATCTCTTAGAGAGCAGTAATAAGACAAAAACAAATAAATTAAAACAATTAAAAATGAGCAAAAATATGAGCAAAACATGTGAACAAAACATGTTAGATATCTAGATTCATAAGAATTATTTACTTAAGTGTTTACTATCAGTAAGAAAATGTTACCTGTATTCTTTATTTTTGCCCATTTTACCCAGTTTTTGGATGCATGAATTTTAGAATATCAGAGAAAATTTCCCAAAAGACTTTGATCTCTGCTGATCTCAGTGTTATAAGCCTTTCAGATACAAAACATTAATGTCAAAACTCACACAATGGAAATAGTCATATGCAGTATGTGTATGCATATGTATATGTGTAAGTAAAAACTTTTCATTACAGGTTTTAACAAAAATTGTGTGTGTGTGTATGTGAGTGCAGGATTTTATTACAAGCAATCTCCAATTAATACGTTAAAACATTGCCCTTTAAATTTTACTATACATATATGTTTGGAACATAACATATTTTCTAATTAAAGAATATAATAAATGATGGCTAGGTCCTCCAATGAGACTAAAACAAAAGGAGAAGAAAAAGATAATGTGGAAGGCAAACATACGTCAGATTTTTTACATACAATAATTTAATATATTTGCTTTTTTACATTTTTACTTTGAAATACATACAAGGACTATTTATTCACCATTTCTGTGGGAAAGTACACTGTGGATAATGTCTAGGGATGTTATTGGTAATAGCAGATACAGTGGTCAAGAACTTAAGAAATGCAGAATCTCCTGTGTCCAAGACACTACATCTGCATAATAAAATCCTGA
>CAUYLG010027923.1:0-30020 GCA_963573385.1 Cacajao melanocephalus | reverse complement strand
AGCTGGACCTTCCCGGTTCAGCTGTGCTTACTGTGAAACTCTCAGTCCTCAGCGCTTCCAATTGCTGTTCTCCTTGTGGGGATGGGACCAGCCGAGCCGGACTCAAAGGGCACCCCGTCCCGTATACTCCGCACCAAGAAGCGCCGTGCCAAGGCGCCGGCAAAATAGCCGCGCCAGCCAAAAAAGTTGCGCTGGCGACCCGTGTGGCTCCTCTGCTGGGAATCTCCCAGTCTGTGGGCAACAAAAATTCGTCTGAAAGTGCGGCATCCACTCGCTCTCTGCGGTTTCACTGGGAGCTACAATACTGAGCTATTGTTAATCGGCCATCTTGGATCTCTCTCTGTTTGCTTGCTTTTATGTTTAAGCATTAACGTTTGTAGAGACTGAACCAAATTCATTGACCTAGATATGGCCTTTTTATATGGAAAGCATTTAAACGCAATTTAATATTTATTATCCAGTTTGTGTTTATGGAATTAAAAATTGTTTACAATTATAATTCAGTTTTGTAGAGTAGACTGAATCCTTAATTTAATTTGATGGCTCCGAGTATTGCATGTTTTAAAGAAAATTCTTAAAAATCAACATTGACATGTTTTTAATGGAGCTTTGTTGTATTTAATGTGTTTTCTTGCCCAGTGTATTAGAAAGCATGAATTAAAATAGCTGTTGAATGATTTTATTTTTATCTTTATAATGTGTTATATATTATACTGGAAACAAATACTTTACAGACTTTGCTTTCACTTTATGAAACTCCATAATTGTAATCAGTGGTTGGCTGTCTTGCTCTCTCATATAGTTGTTGAACTCTCTCTTCTTCTAGTGCATTTTTATTGAGTGCCTACTATCTGTGAGGCAGCTGTGATTTAAAGGTGATTAGTATATTGCTTCTGTCCTCAATGAATTCACTAATTCAGAAGACAGATGTTTAATAAAAAAGTAAAATAAAATGGGGTAGGTGTATCAGTGGAGGGTTATAAATTAAACTGTGTGAGTGGTGATGTGTGTTGCCTAAGGCATCACAGAAGGGTAATATGTCAGTGGTTTTCAGATTGATTCAAGAACCAGTGCATATAGAAGTTGTTAGTTTCTAGATTTTTAAAGCATATATTTAACTATCATGTGAACTGGAAAAATACATGACATGCATATGATATGAAATAAGAATCATGAGTACATTTTTCATTACTTCTCAAGGAGCAAAACTAAGTGTTGAATTAAGCATAGTTGACTCTTTCAGAGTTAATATTGGGTTTTGTTTTGTTATTCTGATACCTATTAAGTCTAATAGATATACAGTGACAAGTCTGAAATATTTACAAAAAATATTGGGGAAAAGATATAGCTATATCTATCTCTTGTTTTTCATTCCAGTGATGGACCTTATTGACATTATTCTATGGTTGATTTTAGCTGCCCTAAACACCTTTGTCTAATTCTCAGAATGACAAAAATGCCCAGGTGCATAATTTAAGAACCACCACTGTTGGCAGTAGTAAGCCATCACGTGTTTTCAAGCATAGGAATGACACCATCAGAATTGTATTTTAGAATGATCATTCTGGCAGCATTGCAGCAGGAAGTTCAGAGGAAGGGAGTGGAGGCTAGGTGATCCTAGAGCAAGATGAGACCTTAAATCAATGCTGTATTATAGAGAAGATGGGACAGACCTGTGAGATGTTGAAGAGTTGGCATAGAAAAGAATTAGAGGCTAGGCACAGTGGCTCACACCTATAATCCTAGCACTTTGGGAGGTTGAGGCAGGCAGATTGCCTGAGCTCAGGAGTGTGAGACCAGCCTGGGCAACATGGTGAAACCTCGCACACACAAAAATCAGCCCGGTATGGTGGCGTGCACCTGTAGTCCCAGCTACTCAGGAGGCTGAGGCACGAGAGTTGCTTGAACCTGGGAGGTGAAGCTTGCAGTGAGCAAAGATGGTGCCACTGCATTCCCAGCCTGGGCAACAAAGTGAAACTCTGTCTCAAAAAAAAGACAATCTGAAACTAAGTAGTCACTAATTATTCTGTGGTTTCTAATGTAGAATACAGCAAGTCCTTGAATAATGTCATTTTCTTTAACGTCAATTCTTTATAAAGCTGATGAGAAAAAATAATCACTCCCTGCCTGGGAACATTGCCTGTTCTGGAGTTTTCATGTTCTCCCCATGTCTTCATGGGTTTTCAGTGAGTACACAGATTTTCTCCTTGATACCAAACGTATGCATGTTAGGTTGATTGGCATGGCTAAATTGTGTCTCAGGCTGAGTAAATATGGGCATGTGTGTGTGAGAGTGCCCTGCAATCAGATGGTGTCCTGTCTAGGGTTGGGTCCTGCCTTATACCCTGAGCTTCCAGGATATAGGTTCTGTCCACCCATAACTCTGAATAGATGAATACAAATTATTGTAAAATAAAAATTCTTAAAATATATGGTAAATCACACAAATGCACAATATTAAAATTTTCACTTTGCAAACATTTATTCCTTGATTTAACTAACCAGCTCTTCAAGCTCCACTACTCAGTGATTCACTAAAAAAATGAGTAAATAATTTTATTACTTGTTTTGATTAATCTTTATTAAATGTATATATAGCTCATGTTTATTTTGATGTTTAATATTAAAGCATCTGTGGTCTTTATTCAGAAGTTTACTGACGTTTTTGACCAGAACACAATATGCCATAAGACCTTAACTGTTGTTTACATCAATTAGCCAATGGTAAAATTGGTTTTGTAATGCTTCATTTCACTTAAACTCACAGTTTGCACGAACTTATCAATGATGTTAAATGAGGACTTATTGTATAATGCATTCCATTTTAGACCTTTTGAGTTCTAGATGGACTAATATTGGGATAAGGTTGAAAAGACCTGGGTTCTAGTTCTAAACCCAGCAATAACTTGATAAATGTAGATATCAGTTATTATACTTGCTCTTATAGAGATGTTATGATGATCAGTGAAGTGATGCTAAAGTACTTTTTAAAACTGTAAAATAGTTTATACATTTAAGCATTATTATAAGCTTTTGTTTCTTATCTCGGAAGAATATATTTTCAAATGATAGACTTCTGGGACTGTTAATACAATTTACAAAACTCTTTTTTTGTTCAGCATTAACAATGGAATACCTGGCCCAGGCATGGTGGCTCATGCCTGTAATCCCGGTACTTTGAGGGGGCCAAGATGGGAGGATTGAGGCCAGAAGTTCAAGACCATCCTGGGCAACATAGAGAGACCCTGTCTCTATCAAAAAATTTTAAAAATTAGCCGAGCATGATGATATGCACCTGTAGTCCCAGTTGCTTAGCAGGCTGACGTAGGAGGATCACTTGAGCCCAAGAATTTGAGGTTTCTGTGAACTATGATTACACCACTGCACTCTAGCCTGGGTGACAGAGCAAGATCCTGTCTCTTAAGGAAATAAGAAAGGAATACCTATTCTGTCTGTGTGATTCTGATCATAGTGTCAGATAAAAAAGTGTCTTAGATAGTAATTATAATGCTTCTTTACATTGAGAGTGGAAATACAGATGGACTCGATTTTAAAGTCAAGTTTTTGGCTGGGCACAGTGGCTCACATCTGTACTTCCAGCATTTTGGGAGGTCGAGGTGGGTGGATCACGAGGTCAGGAGTTTGAGACCAGCCTGACCAACATGGTGAAACCCTGTCTCTACTAAAAATGCAAAAATTAGCCAGGCATGGTGGTGCGTGCCTGTGATCCCAGGAGGCTGAACCCTAGAGGAGGAGGTTGCAGTGAGCTGAGATCGCACCACTGCACTCCAGCCAGAGCAACAGAGCGAAACTCTGTCTCAAAAAATAATAATAATGATAATAAAAAGTCAAGTTTTTTTTACATAAAGAATAACATATCTGAGAGTGCTGGACATGTTGATATGTTACATGACTGAAGCAATTAAATATGCAAAACATGGACATTTGGGTCAGAGGAGTAAAGGCCTGAAATAAAATTGATAAAAACAATACTAGGCCAGGTGTGGTGGCTCCCGGCTGTAATCCCAGCACTTTGGGAGGCCAAGGCGGGTGGATTGCTTGAGGCCAGGTGTTCAAGACCAGCCTGGCCAACATGACAAAATCCTGTCTCTCCTAAAAATACAAAAATTAGCCAGGTTTGGTGCCACACACCTGTGATTCCAGCTACTGAGGAGGCGGAGGCAGGAGAATCACTTGGACCTGGGAGACAGAGGTTCAGTGAGCCAAGATGACCCTACTGCACTCCCGCCTGGGTGACAGAGTGAGCGAGACTTCATCTCAAAAAAAAAAATTATATATATATATATATATGAAATTATATATATATATATAAAAGCAATACTGGTGCCACTTTCAAGAGAATGCCTTTACCTACCCATCTGTTGCACCCTTTCTGCAAGATAGAGCCATTAAGCTCTACTCTCTCACTTTCTCCCAAATTTCCCTTACTGAAGCCATTTGGAAAGATATTACACCTCTTAAAACACAAGTATATCGTACCTGGTGTCAGAAAGTTTTTGGTTTTCCTTAGCCATGTTGGAAATTACCTATTTCCCAACTTGAAGACTTTAATAAATGTTATTTTCAAAGAATTTTCAAATATAGTGATTTCTTGGTGTCATGGGAAATTGGTTCCAGAACCTCCCTCAGATACCAAAATCCACAGATGCTCAAGTCCCTGGTGATGTATTATTTGCATGTGACCCACAGACATCCCCCTGTTTGCTTTAAGTTATCTTTAGATTACTTATAATACCTAATACAGTGTAAGTGCTACATAAATAGTTGTTACACTGTATTGTTTGGGAATGATGACAAGAAAAAATTGTACATATGTTCAGTACAGACACAACCATCTTTTTCTTTCATGGAATATTTTCAACCTGTGGTTGGCTGAACCAATAGATGTGGAACCAGGGATATGGAAGGCTGACTGTATAACTTTTTAGTAGAACTCTAATATACACTTCACAAATGTTGCAAGCATTTTTTTTTTTTTTTTTTTTTTTTGGTATTTGGATCTGTGGATCAAATGAAGCAGACCTGTACAAACTCCAGGAGTTATAATAATAGTAGACAAAGAATGATTTAAATGGAAATGGGAAAGAGACTTTGTCTCAGTGATAAGAGAGTAGGAGAGCAGGATGTTTAGCAAGCAATCTCCACTCCCCTTCCAGCCCGGTAATCATAATGAGTACACTGCTAGTTGATAAACAAAGTTCTATGTATGTGGCAAAAACAAAGTTCTGTATAGGTGGCAAAAAGGGTGGCTTGTAGTGGAAGGAAAGGGGAACCAGCCCCAAACACTAAACAATTCTTATGTAACCTTAACATAAAGTACGTAAAATCTCGAAATTCTGTATTCTTAAATTATAGTAACATTTCCTACCTATATTAATTGAGTGGAATGACCAGAATTAATCAGTTTTTATTTTTATTGAAGAATTTTGCTGTATCACAAATTGATACCCCAAATTGAGGAATTTTGGTTTATTGTAAATTAGATCATGCTGCAGTGCTCCATACAGAGACCACTGTAGAAGCACAGATGACTTCTCTGTTATTAGGTGGAACCATACGAAATTGGCATTTTTAATAAGTTTTTAAAAAGTCTGATATTTCAGCAGTTTCGTAGATTAACTTATATATGCAAACTAAATATATAGATGGTAATCTAATCTTTCTGTTTAACTCAGTAAAGGTAACAGTCAAGAATTTATAATGCAAAAGATGTTTTGTCTTGGTCAAAGAAATGCTGGGCATAGTTTATAAAAAGATGACAGCAGAGGACATTAGTGATTTCTGTGTTAGCACTTTATTTATTCCCTTTAAAATAAAAATTACATACTATATTGCCTTCTAACATAGGCATTATATTTCAGGGTACTCCTTTGCCAAAAATGAAGCTAACCCATATAACATATCAGTAAATACCAGTCAGCTTTCAATATGATCCCAAAGTAGGCAATAACTTTTTCTTCAGTCTGCTGTAGAGCTTCCAATTTGTAAATTAAAAACAGAGCTTACTGAGTTGACTTAGGAAAGCCTTAAATAAGGCTTAAATAAGGGAAAAATAATGTTTCCTCCTTTTCTTTCAGGTAATTTAGCAGCAACAGTATTTTTTCTTTTTCTTTTTTGAGACAGAGTCTCGCTTGGATGCCCAGGCTGGAGTGCAGTGGTGCTGTCTTGGCTCACTGCAACCTCCGTCTCCTGGGTTCAAGTGATTCTCTTGCCTCAGGCTCCCAAATAGCTAGGATTACAGGCATGCACCACCATGCCCGGCTAATTTTTTGTGTTTTAAGTAGAGATGGGCTTTCACTGTGTTAGCCAGGATGATCTCAATCTCCTGACCTCGTGATTCGCCTGCCTTGCCCTCCCAAAGTGCTGGGATTACAGGCGTCAGCCACCACGCCCAGCTCTCAGCAATAATATTTTTAAGTTGTGGACATTAACTAGCTTTGTGGCAGAGTGGGTTTCAGAGTTTGGACTTCTTTTCAGATCAGTCTGTGAGTGTGTGAGAAATTCCTCTGTAAGCTTACCGAGTTTTATTTGTAATAGAAACATACATTCATTCAACAAAAATACAGCTTTCATATACAACAGAAAGGTGACTGGGATCCATAGTACTTCCCTGTGTATTATTGGGAGTATACTTGGTTTCTTCTAACTTTAAAAGGAATATGAGAAAGATGGAGAGAATATTTTATATATTTCAATTTGATCTCAAATTTTGGAGAGATACAGTGTTCTCTTAGTTTCATTGATTATTTCTTGAGGTTCCAGTTGAGTAGTAGCTTCACAACAAGATGGAATAACAGGTCAGACTTATTTTCCTGCATGTAACAACAGAAACAAAAATCATATATGAAGCAACTGTTTTCAAGTCATCTGACATCAGGGAATGAAGGACAGTGATCCCTGAGAGATGGGAAACAAATGAGACAAGCCCTGCACTTGCCTCAGTTTATTGTCTTTGGAGTTTGTAGGCTGTGTCACTGTAAGGGAGAAAGCAAATGGATCCCAGAGGACTCCCTGAGTTGAGGAGACAGAGCTGAGAGTCCAGTAAGACCAAAGAAGAATGGGTGTTGGCAAATTACCATGCACTCTTATTGTAAATAAAGCTTTATTGGATCATAGCCACACCGTTTCATTTATATCTTATAATCACAGAGTTGAGTAATAGTAACTGAGACCATATGACCCACAAAGCCAAAAATATTTACTGTTTTCAAACCCTGACCTAGAATTTGTTGGATAGGGTATCAGGGGAGATCTTCATGGAGAAAAAATGCTGAAGACTGACAATGGTCTTTTTCCAGTATTCAATAGAATACTGGTGGCTGTGAAGAAACTGTCTGCAGCCTAGGAAACAACCATCTAAGTGTCTCAGAGGGCACGATGGTGGCACAGAGTCAGGACCAGTGACACTAAAACAGTTACTATGACTGTATTCCATATGTTCAAAATGTTAAGTAGATATAAAAATATAATAAATAGATACTTAGACCTAAATATAAAAAAACTTCTAGATGTGAAAACCATAATGTGTGAGGAGAAAGCTTCATTGCATAAGATTGAAGATAGATTATAAATTGCAGAAAAGTAATCCTAGAACTTTGGGAGGCCAAAGTGGAAGGATTGCTTGAGGCCAGGAGTTCAATACCAGCCCTGTCTCTACAGAAAAAATTTGAAAAATTAGCCAGGTGTGGTGGCGCATGCCCGTAGTCCCAACTACTCAGGAGGCTGAGGCAGGAACATTGCTTGAGCCCAGGAGATCAAGGCTGCAATGACACATTATTCTGTCACTGCACTCCAGGCTAGGCAACAGAGCAAGACCCTGCATCAGAAAAAAATTAAATTAGGCTGGGCATGGTGGTTCACACCTGTAATCCCAGCACTCTGGGAGGCTGAGGCAGGCGGATTACCTGAGGTCAGGAGTTCGAGACCAGCCTGACTAACATGGAGAAACCCTATCTCTACTAAAAATAGAAAATTAGCTGGGTGTGGTGGCATATGCTACTTGGGAGGCTGAGGCAGAAGAATCGCTTGAACCTGGGAGGCGGAAGTTATGGTGAGCTGAGATTGCACCATTGCACTCCAAACTGGACAACAAGAGCAAAACTCTGTCTTTAAAAATAAATAAATAAATAAATAAATAAATAAATAAATAAATTGCAAAAAAAAAAGATTAGTGAACTTGAAGATAGTGCAAGATAAAGTATCTAAAATGAAACACAGAAAGAAAATAATTTTAGAAGAGTATCACTGAACTGTGGGAAAATAGATAATAGTAATTAGAGTTTCTGAAGAAGGGGTGGTGGGACAGAAATAATAGCCAAACATTTCCAAATTGGATATAAACTATAAAACTGCAGATAGAATAAGGTCAGTAAACCTAAAGAAAGGCATACCAAAGTGTATTATTTTTATTTATTTTTTTTGAATCAGAGTTTTGCTCTTGTCCAGGCTGGAGTACAATGGCATGATCTCAGCTCACAGGAACCTCTGCCTCCGGGTTCAAGCGATTCCCTTGCCTCAGCCTCCCGAGTAGCTGGGATTACAGGCATGCGCCACCACAGCCAGCTAATTTTGTATTTTTAGTTGAGACAGAGTTTTCCATGTTGGTTAGGCTGGTCTGAAACTGCTGACCTCGGTGGTACACCTGCCTCGGACTCCCAAAATGCTGGGATTACAGGTCTGAACCACCATGCCCAGCCCCAGAGTGTATTATAATCAATTTGCTCAAAATCATTGACAAAGAGAAAAAGATCTTAAAAGCAGCCATCGGAAAAGACATGTTACACACCAAGGAGCAAAGATAAGCAGATTTTTTTTTTTAAGTATGGAAAGAAAATAACCATCAACCTAGAATTATGTACTGCCTTTGACCCCTAAATCTCTGAAGACGGCAGAATTTAAAAAATTTCAGATATATGAAAGCTTAAAGAATTTGTGAGCTGTAGACAGCTTCATATGAAATGTTAAAGGGTGTCTTTAAAAGAGAAGAAAATAACATCAGTGCAAAAGGAATTAAGAGCACTGGGAATGGTGAGAAAACATAGGTAAAAGGGTGAGATATTTTTCTAATTTGTAAAAATGTAAATAATTAAAATTTAAAATATAGTTGACTTGTTTTAAAATATTGACTGTTAACAGAAAAAAAGGCAAATTGTTCTTAATGTGTATGTGTGTGTATATATATATGTATGTTTGTATATGTATGTGTGTACACAGTAGCATAAACTCCAGGGTGGTGGGAAATGGAACTATACTACCATTAAATTTTTGTAATATATGTGAGTTTGTTAATATTACCTGAAGGTAAACTGTGATAAGTTAAAGATGTACATAATGGACTCAAAAGCAACTACTAAAATAACAAAAACAAAATGTATTTAATATGCCAACAAAGGAAATAAGATAGAAACAAGCAAGAGGATGTAATTCTAACCATATCAATACTCATTAGTTATAAATGGTCAAACATTCTAATAAAAAATGAGATTGTCAAATTAGATTTAAAAAGTAAGTTCTAGCTATATGCTACTTATAAGAACTTTAAACTTGGAATTGCTACATTAATATTAGACTAGGTAGGACACTTCACCCAAACACAGAATACATGCTCTTTTCAAGTACTGAGGGAGCATTGACCAATATAGGGAATCTTCTCGGCTCTAAAACAAGTCTCAATAAGTTTAAAAGGTTTTAAGTCGTACAAAGTATACACTCTGACCATAAAGGAGTTAAGTAAGAAATGAATTACAGAAATATCTTTGGAAAGTGCACAAATATTTGGAAACTAACACACTTTTAAATAGTTCATGATTCACAGAATAAATCTAAAGGGAAATAAGAAATTATTTTTAACTGGATGACATTGAGATCAGAATATATCCATATCTTTGACAACTACTCAGATTTTTAAAAAAGTAGATCAAGCTATTAATACTTGGGACACATTTGATGACCCTCAAGAAAATTATTCTGAGTGAAAAAAGCCCATCTCCAAAGTTTCCACACTGCATAGTTTCATTTACGTGACATTCTCAAAATGACAAAATAATAAAGATTGATAATAGAATAGTGGTGACCAGGGCTTAGGGATGGGGTGGGAGAGAAGCAGGTGAATGTGCCTATATAGAATTATTACAAGGTAGATCTTTGTGGTGATAGGACAGTTCTGTATCTTTATTGTAGTGGAGCTTACACCAATTTATACATGTGATAAAATTGAATAGCCCCCCACACACATAAAATGAGTGTAAAACTGTATAAGTAAATTTCATTATATCTGAATAAAGTCTCTGGATTGTATCAATGGTGATTTTCTGATTTTGCAATGGAGTGTTAGGTACACAGAGCATCACTGTACTATTTTGCAACTTTTTGTCAATCTTTAATAATTTCAAAATAAAGACTTTTTTCTTTTTAATGGTGACAGGGTCTCACTCTGTCACTCAGACTGGAGTGCAGTATCTCAGTCATGGTTCACTGTGCCCTCCAGCTCCTGAACTTAAGTGATCTTCCTGCCTCAGCCTCCTGAGTACCTAGAACTACAGGCTCACACCATCATGCCTGGCTAATTCAGAATAAAAAGTTTAAAGAAAAACAGGAAAATTTTTGGGATGGCACTAAATCCATACTCAGGGGGAAAATTATAGGGCTAAATGTTTATATTATAAAGGGAAAAGATCTGAAATCAGTGACCTCAGCTTCCACATTAAGAAACTAGACAAAGCAGAGCAAATTAAAGCAAAACAGAAAATAGAGGAAAAAAGGAAACAATGAAGATCAGAGTGTAAATCAGTGAAATAGAAAACAAAAGCAATAAAGAAAAAGCTGTAAAACTATGCTGTGCCTTTCTTCTGCTTGGGGTTAATGGGATTCTTGGATCTGTAGGTTTATAGTTTTCATCAAATTTGGAATTTTTTTTTTTTGAGACAGAATCTTGCTCTGTTGCCCAGGCTGGAGTGCAGTGGCACAATCTTTTCTCACTGCAACCTCCACTTCCTGGGTTCTAGTGATTCTCCTGCCTCAGCCTCCCAAGTAGCTGGGACTACAGGTGTGCGCCACCATGCCCAGCTAATTTTTGTACTTTCAGTAGTGATGGGGTTTCACCATGTTAGCCAGGATGGTCTTAATCTCCTGACCCTGTGATCCACCCACCTTGGCCTCCCAAAGTGCTAGGATTACAGGCTTGAGCCACCTTGCCCAGCCCCAAATTTGGAAATTTTTATACAGTTATATCTTCACATATTTTTTTTCTTTCACCCTCTCTGTCATTTTCCCTCTTTTGGATTCCAGTTTTATTTATATTGACCACTTGCTACTTTCCCAGCTCACTGATACTTCGTTAAGATTTTCTCATTCCTAATTTCCTATTTGGTTGTATATTGTTTTTAATTCTGTATCTGAAAGTATATTAATTCTTTTTCTTTGTGTTAATTTCATTCCATGTAGTTTACATTTCAGATACCATATTTTTAATCCCTTGAAGTTCCATTTGGATCTTCTTTATATCTTTAATTTCCTCTTCCTTATATCTTTATTTTCCTCTTCCTTAGCTACATGTTTGACCATATGGAATCTTATGGAACTATAGACAGCTCGACTTGTTAGAAGGCAGCAGATGAAAGTGAAAGCAAGTGATTAGAAGAAAAAGCAACTAGTACAGAATTTTATGTGATGGAAGTCATAAAACAATGCTTTGGGAATTAGAGGACCATGAGTTGAATTAATCATTCTAAAAAGTCTTACTGGAACCTGACCTTAAATAGTAGTGTTCCTTGGACAAAATCTTAGTTTTTATTGTACTGAAGATAACTAAGTCTGTTGTGAGTTTCTTTCTTCTTCTTTTTCTTTTTTTTTTTTTTTTTTGAGACAGGGTTTCTCTCCCATTTCCCAGGCTGGAGTGCAGTGGCACACTCTTGGCTCGCTACAACCTCTGCCTCCCAAGCCAAGTGATCTTCCTGCCTCAGCCTCCCAAATAGCTGGGACTCCAGGGGTACGCCACCATGCCTGGATAATTTTTTAATTTTTTAT
The DNA here is from genome assembly GCA_963573385.1 of Cacajao melanocephalus. Taxonomy (NCBI): domain Eukaryota; kingdom Metazoa; phylum Chordata; class Mammalia; order Primates; family Pitheciidae; genus Cacajao; species Cacajao melanocephalus. Next base: position 17,975 of record CAUYLG010027923.1, on the reverse strand, counting down.
AGAGACAGTGTTTCACCATGTTGGTTAGGCTGGTCTTGAACTCCAGACCTCAAGTGATCTGCCTGCCTAGGCTTCCCAAAGTGATAGGATTACAGGTATGAGCCACCATGCCTGGCCTGTTGTGAGTTTCTTTTGAATAGCTGGGCTGTCTGTTGATTTATATGCTTTAAAAAATATGATTGTTTTACTAATCTCTTAGATGTCACTTAAATTTTTATTTTGGCATTTACATACAATAAAGTAGACAGGATTTAAAAGTAGTATCGAGCTTTAGTAGAGAAGTACTAAAATCAGAAGTCAGCAACATGAATAAGGTTAAATTCTAGGGATCTTGATTCCCAACGATATGTACTGCTGGCATATAAACCACAACATCGAAACTAGAAAAAAGCCAATTTTTTCATTCTAATATAAAGTCATGCATTTGGATTTAGAATGAAGTCATTTTAAAATATTTTACTATCCTATTGTTTTGTTAGTTTTGCAGTCCAGTGGTGATATGTTTTGTGCATGTTGCTCTTGTCAACTCCACTCCCTGCTGCTTATAAAAAGGACAATGATACGAAAAGTTTAAGAAATTATTGGTGTTTTCTACCATGGATATTGTCAGTGTCCTGGAAAAGCAATTAAATATGCAACAATTTTTTTATGAGCTGCTCCCTTTCAAGTGTCACATTAGATTTAACCTAACATCCTGGATTGCATTGCTGTTGTGGTATGTGTACTGTACTTGGTGGAGGTACTCAACAATATTTCCTTGCATTGTCCATAATAAATATTTGCCCAGGACTGGATAGGGGTGGAAGGGGAAGAAAGAAATGTTTTTCTCTTGTAGAGGAAACTTGTAAGGTAGGGCTTATTTAAAGAGTGTTTATAGTCCATTGTTGTCCATAGGGTGTGTCATACTGCTCTATCCAGGTTTGAAAATCTGGAATAGTTAAAATTTTACTTATTTATACTTAGACTTCTCAGTTGACATATATCCTTCCATAGAGAAATGATTTCATTGAAACAGTGATTTTCTTTAAGAAACTAAATATTTGAGGCATTCAGACCCTGAATTTACCCACATGTATGTTTTATAACTTGGGGAACATTATGAAATTAAAGTTTCTTTTTCAATGAAAAGATGTCAAGTAGTTAAATGAAAGTACCATCAACAATCTGCAAATGTTATACATGATGAACTTAAAGTTTCTAATAGATTTCCCTTTTGCCTTTGTGGTCATTGGTTACCTACTTCTCCATGTCTTCGCATAGATTTTCAGACTTCTGGAATAGAGTTCGTTGAGTTTTTCTGTCATTGCTGGTCTTGAGATGTTTCAACATTAAAAGTTCTTTCCATTACAACCTAATTATCCGTACCCTATTCTGAAGTGAATCTTGGCATTTTCTGTCATTTTCTTTAGTATTTACCAGTTGAGAAAAAAAAAATTGCAGATGTCTTACCACCATCCTGTCCTAATTCTTCTTTTGGCCAGGGGGAGACAGGGTCTTACTCTGTTGCCCCCAGGCTGGAGTGCAGTGACATAATCACAGTTAACTGCAGCCTCTACCTCCCAGGCTCAGGCCATTCTCTTGCCTCAGCCTCCTAAGTAGCTGGGACTATGCCACCATGCCTGGCTAATTTTTGTATTTTTTGTAGAGATGAGATTTTGCCATGTTGCCTAGGCTGGTCTCACACTCCTGGGCTCAAGGCCAGGGTCGATCTACCCACCTCGACTTCCCAAAGTGCTAGGACTACAGACATGAGCCACCACACCCAGCCCTGTCATAATTGTTCTTTCTTTTTTAGACAGAGTCTCGCTGTGTCACCAAGTTGGAGTGCAGTGGCACGATCTTGGCTCACTGCAACCTCTGACTTCCTGGTTCAAGTGATTCTCCTGCCCCAGCCTCCTGAGTAGTTGGGATTACAGGCACATGCCACCACGTCCAGCTAAATTTTTGTGTTTTCAGTAGATGGGGTTTCATCATGTTGGTTAGGATGGTCTCAATCTCCTGACCTCATGATCCGCCCACTTCAGCCTCCCAAAGTGCTGGTATTACAGGCGTGAGCCACCACACCTGGCCCTGTCATAAGTGTTCTTAATATTGAAGTGAAACAAAAGGAATGTCTCTATAAAGGGCTGCTTTTTACTTTTTAATGTCTCTATTTTACGAAATTCTATGCGATGGTGGTATCTCAGTGTTCCTTCAGATTGTTGTATGACTTGCTATTTTTCAGATACAGTTGAGAGTAAGCATTTTTTCCATTGAAGCTAGTCATATTTATTATATTGGATTGAAAGATTTGACTGGGCTAGGACATTTATTCTGATAGATTAAAGAAAAAGCATCTACTAGTCATAAAGCCTGTAGGCTATCAGAACTGTGCTCCTGATGTCATTTATGCTATCTCACCTAAAGAATCTTAAGTTTAAGATTCTTTACATGCAGATGCTGATATTCCTGAATGTGTGTTTTGATGATTGTGTAATGGGGATAGGGGATGCAGCATTTGAATATATGTTTGCCCTTTTCTCCAAAAAGTGAGGAGCTAAAATAGAATGGTCTGTCTCTGCTTACCTGTGGTAATGTAATGGGTTGATACTGGCAGGAGTTTGTGGGTTGATGTGGCATCACTTCCATCACTATGGTTAATTGCTAATAAATGGCTGATTGGGAACTTAGGAGGAATGCTACAACTGTCTGCTGTGTTAGTGGTAACAGGAATTCTGGCGCCATTTCAGGGTCACTATTTGTATTTGTCTATCAGAGTTAGAATACAGTCGTTTCTCTCAGTTTCAGCCTTCTCTATAGAATTTCTGTCAATTGTTTGACTCCATTAAGTGTGCAGAGGAAATAAAAGCCTGAATGACCAATCCACCAGGGGCTATGGATAGACCCTTTCTTTGTCCATACTTAGAGCACTGCATTAGGTCTCATTATCCATTTATAATAAGTGACCTCTGCCCCCTGGGTCATTGAAAAATATTCAGTGTGCTTTACTGACACATAGGGCACCTTTCTCAGCAGACATATGAAACAATGCGACGTCTGGTAGTCTGCAGAACTAGTATACATTGCAGGTTTTTAAATAAATACACAGCCTTGTGCCAAATTACTCTTGTAATTTTTTTTCTCTGCTCTTAACATGGTTTATAAATGGGCCAAGGAAATCCTACTGTCTGGAAAATAAATGTATTCCTTATATCTTTTCTTCTTTATTCTTCTAGTTTTAAAAAAATTGCCATGTTTTTCCATTGTATTTTCTAGAAATGATTTTCCCTGATTTTGCATTTCCTGATAGAGTAGTATAGAAAGCCTTGGATGTAGTGAATGGAGAGAGTTACCGTCTTTGGAAAGTGTTTGCCAAATCTGCTCAGGCTGGCTCTGGAGGTTATCTGTGACATGCTCAAAACCTGTCTTCTTCTAGCCCTCTGTTCTACCCAAACTGGTAGTGACCAACCTGGAAAAGGATTGGACCCTTCTTTGGTCACCGTAGTCCACATTTCTTTTGTGGTATAAATGTGGACCACCTGCCAGAATGCTCTGCATATCTACTGGTTCTATCTCCAGCTCCCAAGATAGAAAGTAAGAAAACTGTCATGTCCAGAGCTTTATACAATGTCAGCTGAAGGGCAGCCTTCCACGAGTTGGAGTCTTGACCACCAGTAACTAACTGTGTGGCCTTAGTACAGTGCCTATGTTATATACTGATAGATGTCAGTCATTTACTTGAAATATGTTGGGACAAGAAAAATAAAAGACTGAGAACCACTTATTTTGCAAGTCATATGAAGAATGTTAAGAGTGCAAATTAAAATTTTAACTTATACTTTATTTTAATTAAAGTATTTAAAATACAATTATGAAGTATAAAAATTCTTTTATAAAGTACTTTTTAAAGTTTAAGATGCAGGCTGTGTATTAACAAAGCCTATTCCTCTTAGAACTTATTGATGTTGTATTTATTGTTACATATGCTGGCTTGTTTATTAAAAATACATGAGATACACAGAAATTTGAAGAAACTCAGTTTATTATAATAAATCAGCTGCCACCCTGTCCAGGAGACCCAGGGGTTTTATTATAACAAAGTGGTCTTCCTGTTAAGTGATGTACTACTGCATGCTCTCAGATACTGGAATACAGAGATGTTATCTCCATAAGAATGACCATTGCATCCATGCACAGATTTTTCTTTCCAAACGAGTTATGGAAAACCTCATAGTTGTTAGAACTCTCTCTATGACAAGAATTAATATATTAACTGGATTATAGCACTCTTTGACAAATTGCTTACTAAATACATCAAAATTGATTGGACCTTCTTTATTTGAATTGACAAATGGCTGCATTAGGAGAAGGAGGGAAATCCATTAATTATAGCTGCTCTCGACCATAGGAAATGTAATCATATAAATATAGATTTTGCTAAAACAAAAATGTCTTCTTTATGGTAGTGTTGTTTATATGCCTATCTACATCTCTTTGCCGTTAATAGAAGGCCTGTGCCTACCTACCATCTTTTAAATAATAAAAAATTAGTTTCTGTGGTGTTAAAAGATGTGTTCTACTCTCTCCTGATTACAGTCATTTTTAAATATTCCAGAAAATATCAGCAAAACCCTGTACCTCAGCCTTTCTACTCAATTTTCAATTGCACCTCTATTTGTCCATCTTGTGCTTGTATGTTCATATGATTTCCCAGATAACCTTACAGATTTGTGACTGTTCCAGTGTAATAGGGCCTTTACTTAGGAAATCCAGACACTGATGGTTTTGACTTCCTTTACATTGTTACCTTGAAGAGTCATTGCCTTCTACTCCTCAGTTTTCTCAACTTGATAATTTAAGGGTGTAAAAATCTTTTTCAACTTTAAGATTTGAGGAGGTGCCTGCCCTAAAATCTCATAACTTGTTTTGAAACTCATGAAAATTAAGACCCAAGACATGTTAAAGGAGAAGGAAACAAGCAGCTAGGACACCCAAAGTCAAGGTCTTTGTCTTATTACTATTTTTTTTTCACGTTTTATGTAGTGACAGGATTTTCTAATAGTTTGCGAATAATTTCTGATTATAAAATAGTAGAAACAAAGCAGCCTGTGCTATTCTTTATGGAAAATGTATGTTTCATAAATATTTTTCAGCAATCATTTTGAATTATTCTTTATTTCTAGGAATACCTAGAAATCCCTTCTTTCTTCAAATTAATGTATACATGATTTTAGTGTTTCCTATGTTTTAATACTTTGTTTTAAATTATAGTCTTGTGTCTTTAGCGTAGCTACTTTTTTTTTATATGGCAGCTTCTTTTAGCTGCTGATTATAAAGCTAACATATTTAATATTGTTTTATTTCTTGAGTTCTGTTTATCAAAAATTTTAATTTTGCTTTGATAGTATATAAGCTGTTATCATTACTGAGTTCCTCTTTCTTTGAAAGAAATTATCTCTCTTGATTTTTCTTACTGAAGGTAACCAACCCAGTAACCAAGGCATAAGGGAGTTGGGTGAGTGCCACAGATCGTCTCTCTGAAGCTTCAGTCTCTTCTTCCCCTTATTGCTGTCATAGGACAGGAGACTTTTGGCCATGCAATTTTGTGGAACTTGGAAGAGAGACCAGAAACACTGCATTGTCTTCGTTGCCTTTATACCATCAGTTTGTTGTCTTTTATACTATGCTTTCTTTGTATTTTATGACTTTTTGACGAACACCTGTAACCACCCTATGTGATGTGAAATCTGGTCAAAGCTGAGATTTGGGGATTTTGTGAGGATAGTGTTTTTTTCTTTTCTTGGTCACTTGGCTGACTTCTGTGCTCATTTCTAGATGCTAGAACATCATCTGTGGTTGCATCATGTACACCTTTACCTATGAAACCAACAAACCAGTATTTTCTAAGATGAAATATTTTAATCAGAGGTATTATAGAGTATGTAAAGTAGCATTTTGATTGTTTCTGTCATTGCATGTGAAGCTTCCTTAAATGTCTGTAACCTCCTTATGTTGTGACTTCTGATTAAAGTAATTTTTCCCCGTTGTTTGATCACATTTATAGGTGTCTCTAATCAGGATACATAGATGTTTATTATGATTATAGAAAAGATTGTATTAAATTATACAGACATTGAATAGACAGACAACAGAGACTCTCAGATGATGATATAATTGATGTTTGGAGATAAAAATCTCTTACATGTTTTATATGATATATTTAATTTGAAATAATGAACTTAGTAGGTAATGAAGTGATAAATTGAGGTGAGACGATTTTGCTGAAGGTTAAGAATGTGGTGTTTAGAGTCTGCGGTCTTGAATTTGAACTATCTCTGCTACTTGCTATCTGGATGACTTTAGGTAGATAACCTCCCCAAACTTTTTTCTCCCTGTCTTTAAAATGAGAATTAATAGTACCTACCGTACAGGACCATTGTTAGATAATATGAGATAATTGATCCAAAATGCCTTACCCAATGGCTTGGATAGAAAAAAGAAACTCACTAACAATAGCTGGTGGTTGTAAGTAGTTGTGTGAGAATGAATAACCTTCTCCTCTGAGGTCTTTCTTGCCTCTAACAATTCCACCTACTTCATCACAGACACTACCAGGTAGCTCAGGTAAAGATACTTTTTTGTGAAGAGAAAGCATTTGTATTTTATCTCCTCTGATTGTCAGTGGTCATCTGCACAAGTATGGCTCCAATATTGGGCGCATTTTCAAAGCTATAGAAAGACATTTTACTGGCTGGGCGTGGTGGCTTATGCCTGTAATCTCAGCACTTCGGGAAGCTGAGATGGGCAGATCACTTGAGTCCAGGAGTTCTAGACCAGCTTGGCCAATGTGGTGAAACCTTGTCTCTACTAAAAATACAAAAATTAGCTGAGTGTAGTGGTGCATGCCTGTAGTCCCAGCTACAGGCTGAGGCAGGAGAATCTCTTGAACCTGGGAGGTAGAGGTTGCAGTGAGCTGAGATCATGCCACTGCACTCCAGCCTGAGTGACAGAGCAAGACTCTGTCTCAATAAAAAAAAAAAAAAGAAATTTTACTCAGCAGTTCTAATGTTTTAATGCAAATTGAAGTTTTCTATTAGACCTATTTTCTTTGAGCATCTTTTTTCCCTTAGTAATTTGTAGAGAGTGAGATTTTTCTTGGTGTCCTGTATATCTTGAAAGGCTGTGCTCTGGAAGTTCTTTTTGACAGTTGCGTTTAGACTCTGAAACTTTTCCCTAAAAAGGTTAGATTCTTAACACTAAAACTTCTGAAATCCTGGAAAAATATTTGCTTTTCTGAGATTATCATTGGAATCACTCTTCACTATTGCAATGATTGAGGAAAATGAGAGGAACTTTTATTTTTTATTCCATATTCTTTGAAATTTACAATTAGTTCATGTAATATTAGTAGTCCATTTTCCAAAAAAAAAAAATATTTAGGAAGGAAGGAAAAAAATCACGAAGTGGGAGAGAGAGAGAATGAAAATGAAATAAAGAAGAAGAAAGAAAGAAGGGAGGGAGGAAGGAAGGAAATGCAGGGAAAAGGACAACCTTATTTTGTTGTACAAGATAAAAATAAAATGGTATACAGCAATGAAAGTAAGCCAGATCTAAATGTATTACCATGGATGACACATATAGTATTATGTGAAAAAAACCTGTTCTATAAAAGTATTACTATGATTTTTTAAATTATCACTTACTGAGTGATCCAGACTATTTCATGTATTCCATACCCTAGCCTAGAAGAGTCAAGATGACTCTGTTAGTCTGCAGGTCAAGAAATGGTTGCTCAATCTCTTTGAAACATTCTTAAAACAGTTTAAAAAAATTATTAGAGAAATGTTAAAGGGACATAGTACACAGTTGTATACGTAATCTACCAATTACCAAGTTTCAACAATTTGCAACATTCTGCCACAAAGTATCATAAGAAAGCCATTAACTATTGTGTCTTTTTACCCATGATTCTTCACTATACATCTCATTATAAAGACTTTTTAAAAAACACTACTCCCATGCCATTACATAAAACATAGGTAAGGCAGGGGCAGTGATTTGTGGAGATCTCTCTTTAGTAGTTTGAAGTTGTAGAGCAGGAGAGGAAGATCAAGCCTGGAAAATGCTCTTACTTTTGGAAAGTTAACACCCTGCAGTGGTTGTAGGCTTGTGTTCTCTGTCTCATGCTTTCCCCTGTCTGTGTAGTTTTGAGAATTTTCTGATTAATTTAGAGATAAAATATGGAAAACATCATGAATGCTTAACGATCATTTGAAAAGATTTTAGATTATGTTCCTAACTATAGGGTGAAAATGTTGGTGTCTTCCAGGTCTCTAAAAGCTTTTATCTCTCCATGCCAAGGCAACTTTGCCTCTTTTGCTTAGGCAAGAGAAAATCTGTATTTAATTTTTCCTGCTGTATAATGATGTGGATTTTTCTAGTATGTAACTAGATAATAAATGAAACATGAAAGAACTTGCATTAACTCTCTGCAAAAAATGATTTTTGCCATTTTTACATTTACAAACATCACCCCCCAGCCCCTACCTGCTTTTTTTTTTTGTCAGGGCGTGGTATAGATACTAGACTGAGTACTACATTAGAGTCTTTGCTCTTCAACTGTGCCATTGTAGATGGAGTCAAGAGCAATAAGTTTACAATAACTGTCCTATTCCCTACGAGTACAAATTGGTACATTGATTACTGCACACAATTTAATGACCAAAAATAGTGATTATTTACCTTTACAAAATCAATTTACAGTAGGTTCCATATATGCTGTACTCATCCTAGTATCTTATAGGATGTATTATATACGTTATATTTTAGAGTGTTCCTCACGTTTGTTCTTCTGAACAAAATACAACAATGTTGATAAAGCTGGTCCTATGTTTGATATTTGTATGTGCAAATACAGAGATAATGATAAATGAGCAGATAGGGAGACAATATGCATAAACAAATTAGAAGTAGCACACCCCCTTTAAAAAGTTACTGAACCTAAAAAATAGGGGGAAAGACACATGACCCACTATGCAGTAAGGTCGGCTTTTATTTTATCATTTTCAACCTTCTGTTGATGTATATCTGATTTGTTTCTTTACATGTGCTCACTATGGTGTACTACACTAACTATATCAGTTGTATTGTACTTATTCCCAACTTTTAATTAAATATGAATTTTTATATAGCTACCTGATACACAGTTTAAAAGGTAACAGAAAATATCCAGTGGAAAATAAATCCTCTGTATCCACCACCATCCTCATCCCCTCCCAGGAGGCAACTACTGTTAGTAATAATGTATCATATTCTATACTGCTGTAAAGATGAGCTTTAATAAGAATGCTTTTATTGTTACATATGAGTCTGGCCAGATTATATAACCCATGGTAAGACAACAGTTGTTATTTGCAAGGTCTTATATAGTTATGATACAGTTCTTTAAAATAGTAAGTGTGGACTTACTTTCTAGCTATCCTGCTGTTGGTGATTTAATGTACATATAGTACAGCTGTACTATTAAATGAGTTGCACTAGTATGAGTTAGAGTAGAACACAGTAAGTAGATATTGTGTGTGTCTTTCCAGGTAAATATGAGGGGACTTCAAAAAGTTTGTGGAATAGTGGAATTAAAAGATAAAAATTAAAAATATAAACTTTATTTCTCAAGATAAGCCCCATCAAGTTAAAGATATTTTTGTAAGTGATGACACTAGCCATTTAGTCCCTCTTAAAGAGCTGAAGGTCCTGGGAATTTAATTCTGTCAATGCTGTCTTTTTTACAGTAACTAAGGAAAAATGAATGCCCTTTAATGATTTTTTTAAGATTAGAAGCAAAAAGTCTGAAGGAGCCAAATCAGGACTGTGAGGTAGATACCTAATGATTTCCCATCAAGACTCTCACAGAATTGCCCCTGTTTGCTGGGAGGAATGAGCAAGAATATTGTTGTGGTGGAGAGGATTCTCTGGTGAAGCTTTCCTAGGCATTTTTCCACCAAAGCTTTGGCTAATTTTCTGAAAGCACTATCATAATTAGCAGATGTTATTATTTTCTTCGGCCCTCCAGAAAGTCAACAAGCAAAATGCCTCAAACGTCCTGAAAACCTGTTGTCATGACCTTTGCTCTTGCCCACTTTTGCTTTGACTGCACCACTTCTGCCTCTTGGTAGCCATTGCTTTGATTGTGCTTTGTCTCTTGGATCATACTATAATAGTAAAGCCACAGTTTTTTCTTGTTACAGTTTTTTTGTTTGTTTTTTATTTTTATTTTTTTTTGGGGGGGAGGGAGGGTCCTTGTTCTGTTGCCCAGGATGGAGTGCAGTGGCACAATCTCTGCTCACTGCAGCCTCTGCCTCCCGGGTTCAAGCAATTCTCATGCCTTAGCCTCCCAAGTAGCTGGGACTACAGGTGTGCGCCACCATGCCCAGCTAAGGTTTGTATTTTTAGTAGAGATAGCATTTCACCATGTTGGCCAGGCTGGTCTCAAATGCCTGACCTCGTGATCTGCCTGCCTTGCCTCCCAAAGTGCTGGGATTACAGGCATGAGCCCCCACACCCAGCCTCCTGTTACAGTTCTTTGAAGAAATGATTCAGGGTCTTATTCCCACTTGATTAAAATTTCCGTTGAAAGCTTTGCTGTAGTCTGCAGCTGATCTGGGTGTAATGGTTTTGGCTCCCATCAAGTGGAGAGTTTGCTAACCTTTAATTTTTCAATCAGAATTGGGGAAATGGAACCAATTGAGATGTCTTTGGCACTGGCTGTAGTGTCTGCTGTTAGTCATTGGTCCTTTTCAATTAAGGCACAAAGAAGATGAATTTTTTTTTAATGAAATTGATATGGATGGCTTGGCCACTGAGGACTTCATCTTCAACACTATCTTCTCCCTTCTTAAAACGAACTATCCATTTGTAAACTGCTGATTTCTCTGGGGCATTTTCTCCATAAACTTTTTGTAAAGTATCAACAATTTCACCATTCTTCTACCCAAGCCTGCCTATAAATTTGACATTAGTTCTTCAGTTTTAGCAGAATTCATGTAACTCTGATAGAGGCTCTTTTCAAACTGATACCTTATCCTTCTTATCACCTCAACTTAGATCCTGCTCAGATGTGGTATAACAAGTTAGTACGTTTATTTTGGTGCAAAAAGTTTTTGAAATCCATGCATAGTTTTTTAACAATATGCATTTCCATGAACTTTTTGAAGACCCCCTCATAAACTCCACCATGACCTTAAAATGGCTTGACCTTTCAGATGTTTTGAGGGGATTGTTATAGTCTATTCACTTCTTAGAAGTATATTAGAGACTGGGTGCCATGGTGTACACCTGTAGTTCCAGCTACTCAGGAGGCTGCAACAGGAGGATTACTTGAGGCCCAGGGCAGTAGTTTACTGTGATGATCGTGGTTGTGAATAGCCACTGCATGCCAGCTTGGTCAGCATAATGACACCTGTCTCTTTAAAAAAATATATGTGGTGGCAGGCGTCTATAATCCCAGCTACTCAGGAGGCTGAGGCAGGAGAATTGCTTGACCCAGGAGGTGAACTGAGATTGTACCATTGCACTCCATCCTGGGCAACAAGGGTGAAATTCTGTCTCAAAAAATAAAATACTCCATATATATATATATATATATATATATATATATATATTTGGACTGTTTGAAATTTTTCTTTAATAGTGTAGCTGATCGGGCTGATAGCATGAACCCATCATACTTTATTTGTATTTTATGACATATTTAGGGCCACTAACAAGTAAAACACAATTGTAAGCCCAGCCAGACTGCCTCCAGGTATAACTTGTCCAGATGCTAAAAGTAAAATGACCTTTTTGGTAGCAAGAACAATAAATGAAAGCTCCTTAGTTTATGTCTTCTGTAGTAATATTATGATACTGTGGGGGTACAGAAAAGGAGATGGAGGGGGGAAAAGATGCACTCAGAGTTGTCATTTTTTCAGTGAAATCTATTATACACAGAGAAGATACATACTTTTTCTAATTATGTATGGCCTATGACTGTTCTTCTGGGAATGTGGAATAAAAGGAAAGTGAAACCAGAGATGTACAATACTGACTGTTAGAAAACTTTAATAATTAATTAGAGAACATCTATGGTACTACAGGGTCAGGGTGCAAGGAAGATCATTGATCCGTATAGTATATAACGTGGATAAAACTTGTTCCCCTTTATGTATTGTTGTTTTATTGGTATAGGGATGCACGCTAATCAACAGAACAACCAGTGATAGTCCATGAATTGCTTTACTGCTCTGTGTATTAAATTTAGTGAATTCCTCTACATTTAAATTGTCACATTTATAAATCAGTTTGAATTTTAATACTACCCATTTTCAAGGTAGTTATATGTGTTATATTTAATCTGAGAGGCTTCTTTTTTAGTCATTTAAAAAAATCACACTTAAATTTTTGCCACTTTGATAGGCATGCAGTGATAACTTGTTTGACTCGGTAGATCTCTAATTACTATGATTTAAATATATTTGTTGGATATTATAATTCCTTCTCTGTGAATTGCTTGTTCATTGATAACTGCCGTTGTTCATTTTGCTTTAGGATTATTTGTCTTCAGAACCTTTGTTTTAAAAAGGCAAATTTTAGTTTCTATACTAAGAAACTACATTTCCAAGTAGAATTTAATCCTCACATCCTGAGTGCTTTGTGATCAGAAACAGTTTGATAAAGAGCGCTTGCTTATTGTATGGCTGCTGTATAAATGCTGTTTTTAATAAGTACCAAAAATATATTGAAGTTTGTCCTTGGAAGAGAGTTTATCACTGTTGGCCTTTAGATGAACTTTGAGCCTGAGCTGTTTCATTCAAGGCAGCATGATGTCATTTAACTGCAAATTTCTCTGTTGCTAGAAAAAGGAATGTTGTTCCTCTAAATAACCTAAACGACTGAAAAATGCTGGCATAACATCATTCATCTCTCAGGTTTCCACTAAAACTTTAACATGGGAAGGGTTTTATTGTTTGTGGAGGAAGGGTGGAGAAATGGTAAAAAGTAGGAGAAAACAAAAACTGTATCTGGTCCTGAATCTGAAGAATTCCACTGGGCATATAAAACTCATCTGTCAGAAGGACCCAGTTTGCATTCATTTGTCCAGATAAGAGCTTTGGGGTCCATCTTTGATTCTTCACTTACAAATCAGAGTGTGAATTTTACATTTATAATTGAACTTATAAATGCATTTAATCTTAATTTATAGATCAGAGTGTGAATTTTTGACTTAAAAGACTCTAAATTATTTTCTAGATGTATATATTCAGCCTGTTATCATATTTTAAATTTCCAACAAAACCTTAATGTAGGTAACTATATGATTATCTCACATATAAAACTAGGTACCATTAGGGTCAGCATTTTTATCCTTAATTTGAGAAGCAGATTTCTCTGATAGTGATAGCATTGCAATTAATTTCAAGGAGCAGAAGAGCTTCTTAATATCTGCTAGAGTTGGGAGGCTGGAGTTTACAAACAGTGGTACCTATAGTTGATCAACTGTGTCCTCTAAAGCTTCCAGAGCTACAGCTAAGAGAATTTATTACTGAAAATTCAAGAAATGTAGGAAAGGATAGAACAAGAACAGAACAAAACCAATCGAAATAGACTTTTCCTTCTTTACTTTCATAAATAAGCACTGCTCGATGTTCAGTATTATGCTTTGTACTAGTTTATATAAAGAGGATGCTTACAAGCTGTGTGTAGTCTTTTAACTTTTACATTCATTGGCAATTGTTTTTCATTGCTTTAAATGAAATAGTGCTGGATACAGATATTTTTATTTTTTCTTTGTAAAGAAATACTTAAATCTTATAAGCTTCATTTTTAGGAGGTCTAATTTTTTTCCCGAGTATCTAAAATCATGCCCAATATAATGAGTAATTAATTACCTGCTCTAATGTACATTATATTCAATATGTTAATTGAATTCTAAGTAGAAAACTGGATTAAATGCAGATGAGCTTTTTTGATATCTAGCTGTTTCTTTGGGAGTATTTTAAAAGGAATTTGATTCCATAAAATTAAGTTTATCTTCTTTTGAGGGAAAAATTGAAATGTTAGGTTTAAATTTTTCTAGGAATGGTAATAACTTATTCTTGGAATCTTGGTTCAAATTCACCCATCCTAACCTATATTAAGTAGTATTAAAGAAGTAGATATTTGAAGAAACTTAAGGATGTCAGTTTAAATGTCTGTTAATATAATGCTTATACCTTTAACCTTGCAATTATTATTTGCATACTTTAATACTCTGTACCTATAGGTTAGCAGTATATTAAGCAATACTTTTAACTTTCTCTAACTCATAAATATCATATTTTCTGTGGGTAATTTTAAAAAATTCTTTACACATTGATTCTTGTATTAAGTTGCAGAAGACATCTAAAAATTCAAAAATAGAATTCTTCCAAGATTTTGATTTGAAAAGTTATATTATTGACCTTTTGGAATATTGTGAATTTTGTTATATGGAATTCAGACTTATGGATGTTATCAAGGGACCATTAATCTTTCATTTCATAACTTTATATATGTTATTCTATGGACTTGGCAGTATTTTTGGTTTAGATTAACAGGACTGGTTTTCAAAGGTCAGCCCTAAAGTAGATTGGCTTTTGTCTGGCTTACACATACTCACATATGAAAATATATAAATAGGCCGGGCTCGGTGACTTACGCCTGTAATCTCAGCACTTTGGAAGACCAAGGCGGGCAGATCACAAGTTCAAGAGATGGAGACCATCTTGGCCAACATGGTGAAACCCTGTCTCTACTAAAAATACAAAGATTAGCTGGGTGTGGTGGCACTCACTTGTAGTCCCAGCTACTCAGGAGACCAAGGCAGGAGAATTGCCTGAACCCGGGAGGTGGAGGCTGCAGTGAGCCGAGATCATGCCACTGCACTCCAGCCTGGTGACAGAGTGAGACTTCGTCTCAAAAAAAAAAAAAAAAAAAAAAAGAAAAGAAAAGAAAATATATAAATATATACATAGAAACACACACATATATACACAGAAGCCCATATATCCCCGTAAGAAGAATACCATTAGTGATTTTTTTTTAGCCCTTATTTACTCACTACAAACACAATTTGCTTATAAACACTAAAAATGGACTGGCTCACAGTTACCTCATAATGATCTACTCATCCTGTCCTTGCTTGTTGATCTATATTTGGCAAATTCCTGTATGTAGAGGCAATACTTTTGAAGTTGTAATTCTCTAAAGTAAATTGATAGCATATCCTTTTCAGTTTGGTAGATTAGGTGTGTTTGAAAATTACTGTACTGAAAACATGGCAAGATTTATATCCTTTTCTTGTACCAAGTCTATTAATTATCTAAGGACAATTGGTAAATATAAAAGATACTAAACATTTTTCTTTAGGGTAGCTATTGTGTATCTTGGTCCATTGAACTTGGGTTTGCAAGATATATAACTTTATTTTTCTTTAAATTCTATGAAGTCTTTTTAGTACCTCCATTCTAAGAAAAGTGGAGAAATTAATCTCAATCAGTTATACTGCCTCCAGAGTTATATTTAAATTCTCTAGGGTTTATAGGGTATGAAAGTATGAGGGAAGGGATTTGGGGACATTTTATCCTAACTGCTACCACTGACAGGTCCCACTTCCTCACCAGATCGTTGGTCATTCGTTCATATAGGTCTCTGCAGCATCCATTCTTTTTTTTTTTTTGAGATAGAGTCTCACTCTTTTGGCAGGCACCAGGCTGGAGGGCAGTGGCACGATCTTGGCTCACTGCAACCTCTGCCTACCGGGTTCAAGCAATCCTCCTGTTTCAGCCTCCTGAGTAGCTGGGACTACAGGCAGGCACCACCACGCCCAACTAATTTTTGTATTTTTTAGTAGAGATGGGGTTTCACTATGTTGACCAGGATGGTGTTGATCTCTTGAGCTTGTGATTCACCTGCCTCGACCTCCCAAAGTGCTGGGATTACAAGCTTGAGCCACCGTGCCCGGCCCATTCTTGTTTCTTATCCAACTCCTGTCAGTTCTCTGGACTATGTCTGTGTTATTTTTGTACATGTATGAAACATTCTTCTCCTCTAAGCCATGGGAAACATGGTAAGATTGTCACAGACCTGCCTGTACAGACACACTATGTGCACACCTTTTCTACTCTTGTACCACATGGGATCTCTTGCTGCTTCCCTTAACTCAGCCTAAGAACGAAGACATAAGTTTTCACAGCCATTGGTCCCTAAAACTTTTTCTGGGATTCTGTCATTTCCCACTCCTCTCTGCGACCCTCTTTTTTCCCCTTTCTGTCTCTGCCACTTTTGCTCCAATCTCAGGGTATCATTCCTAATATTTGAGTGGTTACAAGCATGGAAACTTTGCTCTTATCATACTTTTTTTTTTTAAATCAAGGTTGTCAATTCTTTTTTTCATGTGAAATGGTATGTCATTCCTTCCCAAAGTAGTGAATGTAGAATGTTCTTCCTACCTGGATTGGGGGAAATTTTTTAATATAAATAAATAGAAGTGGTGAAATAAAATGGATAGACTTTGCAGAGGAGCAAAAGAGAGGATAATTCTATTTAAAGAAAAAGCCAAAGAAGTAGCAGGTAAAGCCACAGACACAAATAATGGCAACCTACAATTAAAGAACAAAGAAGTGACTTGGGAAATAGTAGAAGGAGAGATGAAAAAGAAGCATTGAAAAAAATTGTGCAAGACCAGCAAGAATCCTCAAACAAATGGAAGTCAAAAGGTTGCAAATTTACAGGAAAAGGAAAGAGTAATAAAGCTGCCCAGCCTGGGTTTGCTAAAGGAAAAGTACAGTTTCAGGGCAAGAAAACTAAATTTGATGGTGATGATGAATGTGATGGAGAATGGTGCAACTGAGCCAGTGAAAAGAGCAAAAGAAGAAACCAAAAAGAACATGCACCACAGGGGCAGAAAACAGGAACTGGTGCCAGAGATCAGTAGTTTAGTGCACAGATTTTAGAATTCATTTTAATTAGGTTTTAAGCTGCTTTTGTTTTGGGACTTTTTTTTTTGAGACAGAGTCTCACTCTGTCACCAGGTGCCAGGCTGGAGTGCAGTGGCGCCACCTTGGCTCACTGCAACCTCCGCCTCCCGGGTTCAAGCAATTCTCCTGCCTCAGCCTCCCCAGTAGCTGGGACTACAAGTGTGCGCCACCATGCCCAGCTACTTTTTTGTATTTTTAGTGGAGACGGGGTTTCACCATGTTGCCCAGGATGGTCTCGATCTCCTGACCTCGTGATCTGCCCGCCTCAGCCTCCCAAAGTGCTGGGATTACAGGCGTGAGCCACCGTGACTGACCAAGAATGAATTTTAAACTAGAATACTGGCTATTGATTATGGGCCCTTCCCACAGATAATTTATCCTGTCTCCTAGGCTGGCTTTCTATTTTACACAGACAGCCTGGTAACATTAAAAAGAATTACTCTCACAAAGCTTTTCAATATTGTATGTAGACTGACCAAAATCAAGAGACTTCCTGATCTCTTTGTATGAAAGTTGTGTGGTTAGATAGTGGGACGTCCGGCTTCCTAGCGGTAACCTTTGTTGTGTTGCGCTAGCGACGAAAAAGAATTAAATATGGGTGATGTTGAGAAAGGCAAGAGGATTTTTATTCAGAAGTGTTCCCAATGTCACACCGTGGAAAAGGGAGGCAAGCACAAGACTGGGCCTAATCTCCATGGTATCTTTGGGCAGAAGACAGGTCAGGCCCCTGGATTCACTTACACTGAAGCCAATAAGAAGAAAGGCATCATCTGGGGAGAGGATACACTGATGGAGTATTTGGAGAATCCCAAGAAGTATATCCCTGAACAAAAATGATCTTTGTCGGCATTAAGAAGAAGGGAGAAAGGGAAGACTTAATAGCTTATCTCAAAAAAAGCTACTAATGAGTAATAATTGGCCACTGCCTTATTTATTACAAAACAAATGTCTCATGACTTTTTTATG
>CAUYLG010027922.1:0-11880 GCA_963573385.1 Cacajao melanocephalus | reverse complement strand
TGGTGATGGTGATGGTGATGGTGGTGGTGACGGTGGCGGTGGTGGTGGTGGTGATGGAAATGGTTGTCGTGCTATAATACTGGTGATACTGGTGGTGGTGATGAAAATGATGGTGTTAGCAATGATCATGGTGATCATGGTGGTGATGGTGATGGTGGTGGTGGTGGTGATGGTGGCGGTGGTGGTGGTGGCGATGGTGGTGGTGATGGTGGTTATGGTGGTGGTGGTGGTGATGGTGGTGGTGATGATGGTGGTGATGACAATGGTGGTGGTGGTATAATACTGGTGATGCTGCTGGTGGTGATAAACATGATGATGAAGAAGATGCTAATGACTATAGCAAAATAGCACTTTAAGCACCTCCATTCACTTCGCAATTTTCTTCTGTGAGCTCTCAGAGGTAACTCTAATGGCTAAATGACAGGACCTCTCAAGAATAATGGCACAGAGAACTCATTTTTCATGTGATGTCCCTCTGCCTGTCTTCCAAAAGCCTCCCATCCTCATCCTCAGTGAAAGGTGGCCTGGAGAGGGTGGTACAGGCCAGGGACTAGTGGAGGGATGTGGAAATGCTGCCACAGGGCAAAGGACTCAGGATGCCAGGCCTCAGGACAGGCCCACAGGCCCTGGAGAACAGCCAGAAGGGCAGGAGACACTCCTACAGCTGGAGGCAAGAATGTGGTGGCACTGCCCTGCATGGCCCCAGAAGGCAGGAGACATGTCCTGGCAGGTGGCCTGTGGGAATAGGGACCCCAGCTGCAGCAGGAGTGGAAGCAAAGTTAATATACTTCATATTTAAATTGTAACAATGGCTCAGAGCCCCGAGTCTGCCAGATGAGGAAACTACAACCTGGGAGGTAAGGTGTGTCGCCCCTGGCAGGGTGGAGGGCTTCAGCCCAGGAGCTCACGCTCTTGACCACTGGACAATCCTGCCTCCCAGCAGAGGCCAGGAGGGCTGGGGTGAGGGGAAGCCCAGGGCCACAAAAGAGAGAAATCCTGGGTCTTCTTTCTCTGCAGACCCCTCAGTGCCAGCGTTGTGGCTGAGTGTTAATCATGATGGCTGCCCGTTCCTGCAGGCCTGCGGACCCGGCCTGCCTCACAGAGAGCTCCTGCCCTCCCCACTGACCCAGAAGTAAGCACCACTGTTCAATGACGAGGGAGCTGACCCATGCCCAACCCTCCTTGGCCACTGGTTGCCAGGGGCAGGTCTCAGGGACACTGGTGCTCAGATGCCCTCAGCTTTAGAACCACTGCCCACAATGCCAAAAACAAGACCACAGGCCACAAAGACATCCTCTAGCCACGCTAGCCCTCTGCCTGCCAGGGACCAGATGGCCACAGGAGGCCAGATCCCCAAGAGGTCACAGTGAGTGAGAACGGCAGCCATGCACGGATGGTGCAGCTGAGGGGCCAGGAGCCGGGGAGGCCACGGCCACCGCTCAGGGTCCTTCCTCTGAGGTCAGGCAGCCCACAGCTCCTCACGCCCAAGGCCTTGGTCAGCATCTCCGTCTCTCCCCAGCTGCCCTGGAAGGCCGGGCTCTGCACACTCATCCCCAGCAATTATGGAGAACAGCCATAGAACACCACGCCTGGGCACCTTGTACCGCCTCTGCAAAGTGGCCACTGTCCACTGTGAAGTCCCTCTTCCTATTGCGGTGACCCCAGATAAGTAGCCAGCTAGGGGGCAGGTCTGGCCTCTGAGTGAGTCCCTGAAGCAGCTGGCCCCAAATCTATTCTCACAGCGAAGGCACCGGCCCTGGCTCACTCTCACCCCCTCAAAGTCCTCCTGCTGCCTCTTCCTTTGAGTTCAGCTAACAGGCCCTCAGGGGAAGTACAGAAGGTTTCGATCCCTCCGAGACTGCCAGCCAGGACCAGGCAGGACTGCATGCCATCTGACCCCCCAGCTGCTCGAACACCCTGTGTTCCACAGGAGCTTCTGGGAAAAACACCCGCCTGTGAGCACATCTTGGTGCACAGCGTCCAGTGTGGGAGGAAGGCGGCCAGGGAGGACCCCATGCTGGGGAGGACCTCTGCACTGGGGAGCACTCCTGAGCTGGGGAGGACCCTTGCGTCAGGGAGGACTCCCAGAGAGGAAGGGGGTGAACCTCTCAGCAGAGGGCAGGTTCCAACACCTCCTGGAGCTGGTCTTGGAGTTCATTTTTTTGGAAGGAACTCTAGGTCAGTCCCTAAACTCTCCCCCACCAACTGCTGCCAGAGACTCCATGGGGAGGCACACCTCCCTTGTAGGGAAGCCCCAAGCTTCTGGCACGCTCAGGAGAGATGCTGCATTAACTAACCCCAGCATGCTACAGTCACCTGGGCCTCTGCCAACCCTGAGGCATAGGAAGGGACATGAATGGAGCGGGGCAGAAAGGGCCTGTGGGTGGTGGGGGCATTCCCGAGGCATGAGGGCCAGGGAGCACCAAGGGCAGGAGAGGACGGTCGGTGCTGTCCCAGCTTCAGGGCAGCCAGTCTCTCAGCCGGGCCCCATGGCAGGCTCACCAGAGGTTCACCAGGAAGACATGCTCGATCTCCTGCAGGATCTCCAGCTCCCGGAAGACGTTGCGGACCTCGTCACGCTCGATGCACTGCTGCTTGTTCATGTACTTCATGGCATACATCTTCTCCGTGTCCCGCTTCTGCACGATGCACACCTGAGGACACAGGGCTGTTCGGCAGGATGCCTGGGATTGCATGGGGATGCCTGAGGATTCACGGGGATGCCTGAGGATGCATGGGGATGCCTGGGGACCCACCACAGCCCCTCCACCTCCTAGGCGCAGCAGATGCTTTCCTCTGCCACATATAGTAACGTATTTGTTCTGGGGATTAGGACATGGATGTTTTGGGGGCCATGATTCTGCCCCCAGAGGTTCCTGTACTGCTTAGTGTGTGGCCCTGGAGGCAGCTGTCTCATTCACATCCTGGCTCCATGGTGTTCCTGGAGACCCCTCCCTGAGACTCAGTCCTGTTGTGAAGCAAAGTGGTGACCCTCCCTCCCTCCCTCCAGGGGCCTCTGGGAGTCAAACTGTGAGAGCACAGGCTAGCCCAGACTAGGAAAGCGTGTCTGATGGTGCCGAGCAGTGGCCTGGGTGCATCCGGGGGCAGCCCCATGGCACGGGAGACAGTGGCTTGGTCTGGCGCATGGGCACTAAGTGTGGCCCCTCTGGGAAGCTGGCACCAGGCATGGCCTCAGCACCGCCCTGCCGGGTGGGTTGGGAAAGCTGGGCCTGGAGGGCAGGAAGTGCCCTGTGCTGGGGGCTGCCCAGAGGCATATGTGCTGACTAGGGCTCCTGAAAACGTGGCCACACCTGCCAAGAAGTGGGGGCAGCTGCAGGCAGCACGGGAAGAACAGGCAGAGGCTGAGCTTGAACAAGGCTGCCTCGGGAGGGCTCAACGGGATTGCTCCTGAACTTCCTGCATTTCCTATAATCATGTTTTAAATTATTATTTTGAAAGTCAGTTGAAGGTTTCAGAATGACAGTGATGGAAGCTGCAGCAGCCCCTGGCCACCCACTTCAACCCCGAGGCCCCTCTCCTGCTGCGTCCCGCTGCCAACAGGGCAGAGTGGCATGGCTCAGCAGCATGGCCTCCCTCCCATGCACCTGCCCGCAGGGGGCAGAGGCCCGTCCTCCAGACGGAAGCCCCAGCCTCACTCTGCACAGGCACAGGAGGAGCAGCGCCTGCTCACACCCGCCCCAGCACTCACACCCTCCTGCACAGGACCACTGAATGCCCAGGGGGAGCGACCACAGGCCCAGAAACCACTCCAGGAAGGCTGGCTCCTGCCCGGGGCTGGGACAGGACAGACTGCGAGAGGAACAGGGTGAAAAACCCGACTCCCTACCCTCTGCCCTCAGGAGCCTGGCTTGGGGCCCTGGCTGAGCCTGGGGCTCTTGCTGCTGGTGGGAAGCTGGGTGGGGCTGCAGAGCCCACCTCACACAGGGTCTGCCTGGAGCGGCGCCCGCACCTGCAGCCCAAGGCCCTCTCCGGCAGTCTGAAGCCCCAGGCTTTGTGAGCCGCCCCAGAAGGCTGCCTGCCCAAGTGACCCAACCCTCTCCGGGGTCCCTCTGCTCTGCCTGCTCACGTCGCAAGTCAGCTCTCAGAGGGGATCTCTGGAAGAACACGCCTTCCCTTGGGGTGCTGAACCCCCACAGCCCACTCACCAAGGGACAGGTGGTCCTGGCTTCCCGTGCCCTCTGGGCCCAGCCACAGGGGCAGTGGACACCGACAGGCGTCTACTCCAGACGGGTCCTCACCCTCCCACCGGGCGAGCTCACCCAGGACCACCCTCTGTCCCAAGGCTGGGGCCTATGCTCCGTCTGCGACCAGTCCTTGGCCCTGTGACTCGAGCCTGCTCTCCCAGTCATACACGTCCAGTCACCCGTGGCCAGGGAGCAGGGACAGAAAAGCCGCCTGGAGTCAGGGCCTGGCCTCGCACACCCCGGCTCCTTTGTCCACCAGAACAAAGCAGCAGATCCGTTTCCCTCTAGCCCGAGTTTCCCCACCTGTGAAACAAACTGCCATGGATGGTGGCACCATCAGCCACGATCCAAGCCCCCGGCCTGGCCCTGTGGGAAGAGCTGCCCTGGGGAGCAGGGGACAGGTAGGGTTAGACCCAGGTCTCCTGAGTCTTTGGGCTCTGTATTCTGGAACATTCTCAGCTCAACCGTAACTCAAGAAAAGTTTGTAAGTCTCTCTACGTGGTAGCACCATGCAAGGTACTGGCAGTGCAGGGTGAGGTGCCATGGTTGCTCCCTGGGACCTTCAGGGGAATGCCTCGACCCCCTGCAGTACACCTGAGTGTGTCCCCAAAAGACATGCCCACACTCACAGGCCACCAGGAGCCTTGGAATGTGGCCTTACTGGGAATAAAGGTCTTCGAAGGTATAATTGAGGATCTGGAGGTCTTGAATCAGGATGGGCCCTAACGCCAATGACAGGCATCCTCGAAAGAGACAGAAAAGAGAAGATGTGACGCAGGCATTGGGGTGAGGTGGTGTGAAGGTGGAGCAGAGCAAATGCTGTGGAGACGCCAGCCTGGGGATGGGGCATGGAGTGGCACGGCTGCAAGCCGAGGACGACAGGGGCAGTCAGCAGCCACCGGACGCCAGGGGAGCATAGAGGGTCTTCCCACAGAGCTTCCCAGCAGCCCCCGGACACCAGGGGAAGGCACAGAGGGCCCTCCTACCAGGGCCTCCCAGCAGCCCCGGGACACCAGGGGAAGAACAGAGGGTCCTCCTACCAGGGCCTCCCAGCAGCCCCCCGACACCAGGGGAAGCACAGAGGGTCCTCCTACCAGGGCCTCCCAGCAGCCCCCAGACGCCAGGGGAAGGCACAGGGGGTCTTCCCACAGAGCTTCCCAGCAGCCCCCAGATGCCAGGAGAAGCACAGAGGGTCCTCCTACTGGGGCCTCGCAGAGGAATCACCCTGCCAGATGTCAGGCTTCCCATCTCCAGAATGATGAGAAACTTCTGCTGTTTGCAGACAACGAGCTGTGGGAATTGTTCTGGCAAGAAACTCACCTTCTCCGTCCCACTAGTGTATAAGCATCCCTGAAAACAGCCTGCACGCTCGAGCACCCGCGGCCATTCCTGTGGGCAGCAGCCTCACCTGGGCTCACGCTGCACCCTCACCCGAGCACCTGCTCTCTCCTTACCACCTGCCAATCCAGCAGCCCGCTTCCCCCAACCTCCTCCATCATTTTCCAACCCAGGCTGGCAGGCAGGGATCCTGGCCCAGCCACTTATTACTAGGACCTGCCCTCCGAGGCTTGGACAGTCGGGCACACTCAAGGTGGTTTGGGTGGTGTAGGATTTTACCTTGAAATGGATTTGATCAAGTTAATCACATCAAAGCGCTCTTAGGTGAAGACACAGAGAAAAGGTTTGGGTCAAAAGCAGGCGGATCCAGCAGGCTCCCTCAGGCCTGACGAGGAGGTTCCAGTGAGTGGTGGCGTCCAGCCCTGGGGTTGGTGCAGTCTCTGCCTGGAGGGACCTCGGCACCGGAGATCATGCAGAGCAGTGTTTACAAAAAAAAGACTGGAAACCCAGTGGGCGGCCTTCTCTGACCGAGCCTGGGGGCTGAGGGCAGGCAGGCCCGACTCATCCGCTTCCTCCAGGAAACCGGTCCCTGCCTTCCTGGCTGTTTCCTCCAATCATCGACTTAAGCTCATACAGGAAAGGCAGTTAGAGGAAATGGAGTTAAAGGTCTCGCCGTGAAGAGGAACAAGTCCACCCCAGGCTTGGGAGCCCTGGCTTTTCCTGTGAAATGCCACTGACGGGGAGGCCACGGCACCACTTGGAACAGGCTGGTACCTGTGGCCATGTGACTGCCATTTCAACTGAATGCTGTTTACACATTTTGCAGATTTAAGTGATTCACCCAAGCTCTTCCTCTTTCCACGTAATTCTTATTCCCCAGAAAGCAAATGCCTGACCACAGGTACCTAAGGCCTCTAAATAGCATAATGAAAGCACCTCCTAATCCTCCCTGGGGGAACTTCTAACGTCCCAAGGAGAGGTGGAGCTAGGGACATGAGGATAGCAGGGCGGGACAGGGCAAGGCAGGCTCCCCCCCAGGGATCAGTGCCGGGGACGTGGGGATAGCAGGGTGGGACAGGGCAAGGCGGGCTCCCTGCCAGGGATCAGTGCCAGGGATGTGGGGATAGCAGGGTGGGACAGGACAAGGCGGGCTCCCTCCCAGGGATCAGTGCCGGGTACCACAAAAACAGGAGGATCAGTACTTGGGACGGGCCTGGAGAAGGCATCTGCAGCAGCTGAGGAAGGGGCAGCCTGGTATGGGGCCTCTGGGGAGGGTGCTGGGGGCAGAGGGGTCCCCCAGGCAGAGCCGGGCTCCCATGGATTCCAGAGGCTGCTCCATCTCCCACTCTCTTCCTGCCCATCCTGAGAGCCCTCCTGAAGCTATTTTCTTGATGTCTCTGAGAAGCTCTGTCCATGGGGTACTTGTCCCAGGCCCCTCTCCCCAGGTGAGCTCAGTATTCTAACACGGTGAGTGGGAATCAGCTTTGGGGTTTCAGTTTTCCCCAATGCTAAGCGGCTGCTTCCTAGGCCATCGCCGGTGGAGTTAAT
The DNA here is from genome assembly GCA_963573385.1 of Cacajao melanocephalus. NCBI lineage: Eukaryota > Metazoa > Chordata > Mammalia > Primates > Pitheciidae > Cacajao > Cacajao melanocephalus. The sequence goes on along the minus strand of CAUYLG010027922.1, from coordinate 4,789 downwards.
GAGGCTACAAACCTCTCAGGAAGAGGTGGGCACTGGCAGGCCCACTAAGGGGCCAGGGCCGCGGCTGTAGTGCCATGCTACCAACGGCACCGCATGATGCTGAGGCTCTTCTTCCATCCACTGCAGGTGGTGGGGGGGGGGAAACCCCTGTGCCCGATGACTGGCAGGTGTTGGTGGCTGGGCAGGGGCACCCAGCCCACTGGCTTCCTGGGGACAGAGCCACCTCCCATGCCCATACTGGCAGGGGCGCTTGTTCTCCCATCTAAAGTCAGAACATGGCCGCAGGGCTAAGCACACAGCTGGTGACTGTAGGACGGCCCCTTGGCAACGGCTGCCACCCCTCAGCTGCTTCATGCTGGCTGGAACATCGCTGGGTGCGGAAGAGCAGATGGGCTGGGGTGCCGTCTGCATCCTTGCTACTGTGGACATACTCTTTTCTGGGGGTTGCACACGAGCGATCGTTCTGACGAGGTCTGGAATTCTTGGCTAACTTATTTCTTCATACAGAGCGTGGAGATGCTGCTCCTGAGTGGCTGAGAACTGTGGCCACGCAGACTCTCCCGTGGCCTATAACCAAGGCTCTTAGCACTTTGCCTGGCTACTCCAGCTTTCCTCCTGCCCCAGGAGTTAGGACCTGCGTGCAGGGTATGTTACAGTCCATGATCTGTCTCGAGGGCCACCATCTATGCTGCCCAAGCTTGGCAGCTGCTTCCAGGGGAGCTCTGCCAGCTGTTTCTCCCGTGCACTCTCCTGATACCTCCCGATACATCCCTGAGTCCCAGCAGCAGCTCCACACCCCTTCCTCACCCGCCAATCCCCAGGCCTTGCTGCAGGCCCCTCTGAAACATGAGGCTCCTCCGGCAGGTTTGCCCAGCTCGCTTTCCCTGCCATGCCCTGCTGCTAGGCGAGGTCTCCATGAATTCTTGGGGGGTCTCTGTGTGGTCCTTTGCTCATAATCAGCGCCCCATCTCAGCCATTTCTGCAATGCTGTGAGCCCAGAAGGGTTTCACCCTCGACACCAAGCCCCGTGCTCTGTATGGCCCCCTCATGCCATGGCTCTCCCCCACCTGCTTGGAGAGCGGTGGGAGGCCAGGGCCAGTGTGGCCGCCATCCATTCCCGTCAGTCAGGGCCCATCTCTTCTTGCTTCTCTGGCTGCCTCAAGCCTGTGGCTCTCGGGAGCTGCCGGGGGGTCCTGGGGGGCTGGCGGTCAGGTAAAGATAGGAAGTCGTGCTGTTCAAAGCCAGTGCACATGGGCTCATTTGTTACAGCAGCCAGTGGACACTTATGCAGTATGCCCACCAAGGCAGGTGGGAAGCTCGTGTGGCATGCACACCACAGCAGGTGACGTGGCTGCGATGGGACCGAGGGGAGGGAGGCACATGGCACAAGGGACGCCAGACACACAGTTGGGGAGAAAGGGAGGTGAAGCTGTGACTGGTGTGAGCAGTGTGCACCCTGTGGGCGGTGTGAGCCGTGAGTGGTGTGAGTGATGTGAGTGGTGTGAGGGTGTGAACCATGTAAGTGGTGTGAGCTGTGTAAGCGGTGAGTAGTGTAAGCTATATGAGTGGTGTGAGCCATGTAAGTGATGTGAGCTGTGTGAGTGGTGAGCGGTGTGAGCTGTGAGTGGTGTGAGCTGTGTGAGTGCTGAGTGGTGTGAGCTGTGTAAGTGGTGAGTAGTGTAAGCTGTATGAGTGGTGTGAGCCGTGTGAGTGGTGTGAGCTGTAAGTGGTGTGAGCCATGTGAGTGGTGTGAGCTGTGAGTGGTGTGAGCCATGGGAGTGGAATGAGCTGTGTGCCACCCTTGATGCCAGAAGCAGGTCAAACAGATATATTAAAAGAAATCAATGGAAATATGAACCAAAATCTTTTTGACAAGAGGTATTTCTAGGAAGGAGGACGAGACAGGAGGAAAGGATTGTGCCGGGGCCTCCAGGTGACGTGGGCAGCAGAAGCAGATGGGATGCTCATGACATGGAACCACCTGGGCCCTCAGCAAGTAAACAGCAAGGACTGAGGGACCCCAGCGTGACCACCGCTCGGGGCCACCTTGCTGCATAGACTCATTCAGATCCTGACTCAGAGAAACAGTGAGAAGACACTCACAGGCTCTGGGAGACGCAAGCCCGGCGCAGTGTGACGGATCACAAAGACAGCTGTTTCAGGTGTGGAAGATAGCGTGGTGGTGGCTATGAAGACAGTCCTCATCTTTAAAGATACACACTAAAATATCAACGGATCAAATGATGTGCTCTGTGGAATTCATTTCAGATGCCCAGGGCACGGTGGGAGGCGGGCAAAGGTTGTGGATAAACAGGATGGGTGCCGCGTCGGTTCCTGGCGAGGCCGGACCCGGGTGCTTGGGGGCCACGGTGCTCCTCTCGACAGCATGTGAGTTGCACCTTCTAAAAGCTAGAAAAAGAAGACGAGGTAATGCTTCCGTGGCCCAAAGCCCACGTGTGGGCCTCAGTCAGGAGCACAGAAAGGACCCCTGGCCACTTCCGTGAGTGCCAGAGCCTATGGACGGCCTGGTCAGTGGAGGGACGTGGCCAGTGCTGGCACCTGGGCTCTGGGCCCAAGGGGAGCCCCGACAGCCCCAGAAACGACCAACGGTGTCCCTGCATTCCTGGATGCTGACCACCTGTCATGAGGCTCCCACATGGGGTGACCTGATGGGGAGGCCAAGGACTCCTGGTCCAGATGAGGAAGCTGAGGCTGGGTGGCAGATGGCACATGGGCCACACACACTGGGCAGCTGTGCCTGCCACCTGTAGGCTGAGCGGGGTGGCGAGGAAGCTTCCTTCTCACTTGTGGGTTTGCTGCAGGACAGACATGAGGTGGCCCGGGACAGGGAGCCTGTGATATCATGCGGCCGCAGGTGTCTCAAACACAGGTTTAACCTTCCACGCCAGAAGCACGGCTCTGTCACCCTTGACACGGTCTCTAATACCATCCCCCACCCCTGCAGCTCCGGCAGCAGTGGCCAGAGATGGAAACGGAGAGGCGTGTCTCCCACCTGGCAAGGTCCTTCCTTTCCTGGCCCATTCAGACATCTGCCCCCCAGCTTACAGGGACTGCGTGTCAACCACAGTGTGACCCTTGACCTGGTGCCACCCAGAGCTCCTGTGGACCCACCCAACAAACATGTTGGCCCCAGGGTCCCTGCACCCCTCCCTCTCTGCTTGTGCCCCCGACCTCCAAGTGTGTGTGTGGGCACCAGGCCTGCCGTGTACCCACCGAGGTCTGTAAGTACCGAAAGACCTCCAGCTTCCATGTTGTGGTTGTATCACGGAAGCCCTGCCCCAAATCCGCCCTAATGCTGCGGCCGGCCCTCAGGGACCCACACAGGGGGATGGATCCCTTGCTCCTTGGTCACGGCCTCCCAGCTGCTGAGACTGGAGCTGCCAGCTGGGTGGGCAGTTTCATTTTAAATGCCCACTCGTGCCCCTGGGCTCCCATCCCCTGCGCTGTGTCCCCCATACTCCCTGGGCTCACAGGCTGGGCCCACTTTGCCCTGCACTGGAGCTTGTTCCTCCCAAGCCAGGTGACCTGACCCGAGGCCAGGAGGGCCACCTCTCGCCTCAGCTTCCTTGCAGCTCCAAGGCAACGGCCATGACTATGCACGTGCCTGTGGAGGAAAGAAAAGGAGAAACTGGATGTGAAAGTTCTCCCCTCCTGAATCAGTCATGAGGGAAACAGCTATTTTAAGCACAAAGGTGCAGCCTGGGTGACCCAGAGAGATGGCCCAGCAAATTCCCACTGCGTTCTGGCCCATTTCAGAGCATGTGGTAACCGCTCCCTCCTATGAGGACTCTGCACTGAGGCCCCCACGCAGGGTTTCTTTGATCCTTCGGTGGCAGCGGAGATGAATCCAAGGCATTGGGCGAGGCACAGAGGACCCCGAGCATGCAGGCAGGGCTGCTCTCGGTGCAGCTTCACCCCTCTGCCCCTGAAGCCTGGAGCCAACCGGCCGTAGCAGAATCAGCTTCCCCACGGCAGGGAGAGTAGGATCCCTCCCCGACCTTTCAGGAGCCTCCAGCTGCTGTGTGCACAGGGCTCCTCCAGGTTCTCCAATCAGCGGCCATCTCCCTCCCAACTCTGGCCTGGGGGAAGGTGGGGGAGGGTGGTCTGTTCAATCCTCAGCATCTCTCTCTCCTTCAAAGCCACTGTGATCAGACCTAGCACGGTCTGGAGCTCCAGAGACTCTCTAGCCCTAACCCTTCCCTGAGAAAAGGCCACCACTAAGCTGGGCCCCTGCTGGCCTCAGACAGAGTAGACGGGGCCTGGGGAGCTGCCACAGCCCGCCTGGCCAGGGTGCGAGGCAGCCTCCTTGGACCAAGGCAGCTTCTACTGAGGTCTGTGGTACAGCACCTACTCTCAGCAGCCCCCACAGGAGGCCAGACAGCAGGCCTGAGAGATCAGCACGATTCAGGAGAACCCCCCCTGCTTTAAAATGTAGGTTTTATTTTCACACAGGTGGGTTAGATCAGGAGATGCCTGACATTGATGAGACCGTTAGTTACATTTCCCAAGAGGGGGAGGGGCATGCCACACCAGGTGGCCACGCAGGGAAAGGCCAGTGTCTCGGAGGCAGATGATGTGAAGGGGAAACGTGAGCAGAGCCTTGGCAGTACCCTCCTCAGGAAAGGTGGGCAAAGCTGAGTGGGCAGGCTTGGCACTGGCCTGTGGGAATACAGGTCTGCCCTGATGGTCTGGGGTCAGGCCTCAAGGTGATTCGTGCAGGGGATGTGGCTTTGAGCCTGGAAGCACACAGAGGAGATGCTGGGGGTGG